>AYEL01045393.1:0-25489 GCA_000484575.1 Olivierus martensii
AGCTTTTTCCCCCTATAAATTTATTGTTTATTATTTATATGCTAAACTGTAAATAAATTAAATTTAAAAATATGTAAACATTAATTCTTTTGAGAAACAATACAAACTAACATTTTTTTATACATTTTCCAGAAACTGTAAGAAAAATTCTGATTAAATTATTTTATTATTCTTCGTTCTTAATTCCAGAAACTGTAAGAAAAAATTCTGATTAAATTATTTTATTATTCTTCGTTCTTAAATGAAATATTTAAGTGTTACTTCTTAATATAATATTTATATAAAAAAATTAATTCATATTAAAACTAACAATTTGCTTATATCTGATATTGATTGCAACCTAAAATGTTCACTTATCACAAAGCCGCGATTCGTGAGATCCGCGATTAATTCCAGATTCTACATTAGAATTTTAGAGCAACACTGTCCAATATCAGACATGTGTCAGTGTCTCAAATGTTATCATCCGTATTGCCAACCTTCCTGAACTGTTCTAAATTAATTTGGAATATAAAAAATTTATACTTTGATATGACTTATAATTTTTTAAAGTTAAGATATTCGGTCCTTATGATAATATTTAATTACCAAAAATTTTTGTAACTTTTCGGCACTTACATATTAGTTGACTAATACAATTCCTTACATTACTTCTATGTCTTGACTCATTCATATTTTATTCAACAACATTTTAGTCCTCAGATCTTATAAGATCATTTTAATCCTCAGATGGCTGGAATTAATTCAATTTCAAACTAAGAATCATTTGAGGAAAGTTTTTGTTGAGAATGATATTCTCATTTTTTTAGAAAATATAACAACAAAGGATCTTTTCCCAATCTTTCGAGTCATTTATTGGTTTATTTCACTAATGAAATATATAAAATCACACTCATTGTTGACAGATAAACATTTATGTATTATACTTTATTTTGTTATATAAAGTGTATCAACGAATATTAAATTTTGTGGAAGCAAAAACATGTCAGATAGTTCATTAAAAATGTAATTTGCCTATTTATATACTAAAATTTCATTTTTAAAATTTCTTACAATTATTTTTTTCTCAGTAATCGGTTCTGCAAATTCCGAAAAATAGGCCTCTTCCTACTGAGTTTGGTTGGAGTTTCGGCCGTTAGATATCTCAGCTGATGGTTTGAATAGAGATAATTTAATTATGATCAGACAGTATATATATCCTGTTGATATCGGGAATCGAATCCCATCGAATCTGATTTCTTTTCAGATATGTTCTGGTTCGATCCATCAATCTTCATTTTTCATGTTTACTGACCACCTCGCGGATTGGTGCAATCATAGAGACGTTTAATTAGATATCCAGTAATACGAAAAGAAATACCGTAAAGATTAATAATAATAAAATAAAAATTATAAAAATATAAAGAATGAAATATTTAAATTATCGTTATTAAATCTAATTGACTTCAAAATGTTCAAATATCAAATTATTGACATCACAAAAAATATTAAGGACAGCTTAATTTAAACCAAATTTACAAATTTTAACAAAAAGCACTTTCACATCTTCAAACCCATCGTCACCTATCACTTCGATACATTAAGAAAAAAAATCATTGTCGATGATAACAGCCTTTGGACGGCGTGGAAGTATTTATGACCATTAATAATGTCTAGTATTTAATGTAGGTTTATTTACATTAAATTTTATATACTGTATATGTTATTAACGTTTTATTATTTGTTATGATTTTTATTGTAATCTTATTGCATTTTAAATTTTTAAACTTATGTACAGTATTCTATGTTTCTTCTTTTCCCCCCTCTCTCTCTTTACTGTTATGGAAGCAATAACTGACGATGAATCTGAAGACACGAAAGCACTCTGTATTAATTTCCCCCCCTCTCTCTCTTTTATGTTATGTTATTTTATGTTATGGAAGCAATAACTGACGATGAATCTGAAGACACGAAAGCACTCTGTATTAATTTTTATTCTGTTGTAATAATAAACTGCCTTTAATATTTTGAAATAATAGAAAAAAATTTAGAAATCACATAAGAAATGAAATATAATATTCGATTAAGCATCATCAACTAATTATTTTATATTTAGATTGCTGGTAATGAATATGAAAATATAAGAATAAAGTATGGTATTTGGTTAAACATAAAATTAAAGTGAATTATCAATATTTTCTTATGAAAAAAAAAAAAAACAATTTACTACTTGAAATAGCTTCTTCATTTTTAATGTTAGTGGAAAAAAATTTCCAAATTAAAAATGATCATCCAAATGATCATTTGTAATTTGGTTTCTTGATTTTTTATGACGTTCATATGAAAAAGAGCAGATTCTGACAAGTATGTCGATCCGATACGACAAAATTTTTGCTCAATATCAGTTAATATTGGAAACTTTTTATATGTATACTTCCAAATGACAAAGAAAATTATTGATTTGACAATTTTAACGAAAAATAAATAAACAATAGCAATACACTTAAAGAGAATTAAAAAATAATACAAAATAATGATAAATAAATTATTATGTTTTCAGTTTTAATTAAATTTGGAAGGAAGAATCAACTTGAAAGGAATAAACAAGAGAACGACGGATTGAACATCCCTGTCCAAGAGAGAAATATAAACAAGAGATCGACAGTCGACCGCGGGGTCGACGGATTGAACACCGCTGGTGTATGTCAATGATGCATATATTGAACAAGGCAAACTTTCATTTCTGAGATATCGAAATAATTTTTAGCTTTGTAAGTGGCACTCTATATTTTTTCATCCATAATATTAGAAAGAAAACAAAGACAAATATTTGTAATATTCGTTCTTTAATATTATATAAATTTTATCAAAAATTATTTAAGTACAAAATATATTCAGATGGAAAAAGTTTTGTCATCTGAATATATTCTCTCTATATAGGCTACAGTATATATATATAGAATATATTCAGATATATAGAAAATATATATTGTCTATATACAGAATGAAGAATTAATTCATATTCATTCTGTACATGTGTACATGTAATTATTATTGATATATTAATTTATATAGTAAGATATACAGTGGATTCCGCTTAATTGGGACACCGGTTAATTGGGGCAGCCGCGTAATTGGGACAAATCTCAAAGAACGAAAACCAAACTAATATGCGTAATTGGGACAAATCTCAAAGAACGGAAACCAAACTAATAAACTATGTAATTGGGACAAATCTCAAAGAACGGAAACCAAACTAATAAACTAATATAAAATTTACGCTTAATTTCGGAAACCAAACTAATAAACTAATACATAATTTAAACGCTTAATTGGGAGAAACCAAATTAATAAACTAATACATAATTTAAATGCTTAATTGGGACTAGTAACAGAAAAGGAATTTTCAATTTTTGGTATATTTTAGAGATTTTCCGAAAGTGTGGCTACATATACATACACTAATCTAGGCCAAGATGTCAAGAAAGGATTTTACACTCAAGTAAAATTGCTTGGCTGCATACATGCACTAATCTTTTCAAAGATGTCAAAAAAGGATTTTACACTCAAGTAAAATTGCTTGGCTGAATAAAATTAAAAGCCACCCATTTAATACAAGCTATCGTAGACTCGCTGAAATAAACCAAAATCATTTATCATATAAGCCCAGTCGTAGACTCGCTGAAATAAACCAAAATAGATCGGAAGAGCGGTTCAGCAGGAATGGTAGACTCGCTGAAATAAACCAAAATCTACCATAGACGCGCTACTAAAAGAAAATCAACTGCGGGCTGAAATAAGCCAAAATCTACCATAGCGCGTCTCCTACAACAAGAAAATCAACTGCGTTCAAAATCTACCATAGCACATCTCCTACAACAAGAAAATCAACTGCATGGAAATCTACCATAGACGCATCTCCTACAAAAAGAAAATCAACTGCGTAAATAGTGGGCATTACAGAAAGAAATTCCGGAAACATCCAAAAAAAAGCGTGATGGAAAGGATCCAGAAGTCAAAGAAGCCTGGACATTACAGAAAGAAATTCCAGGAACATCCAAAAGAAAGCGTGATGGAGATCCAGAAGTTGAAGAAGCATTAGATCAATGGATTTCTATAGTTAAGATACAAGTCGAAGAAGCATTAGATCAAATGGTTTTCTATAGTTAGCGGGCAGAGAAATTCCAGGAACATCGAAAAGAAAGCGTGATGGAAAGGATCCAGAAGTAAAAAAGCATTAGATCAATGGTTTTCTATAGTAAGCAGGCAAGGTGTGAGGAACATCCAAAAGAAAGCATGATGGAAAGGATTCAGAAGTCGAAGAAGGAAACATTCAAAAGAAAGCATGATGGAAAGGATCCAGAAGTCAAAGAAGCGCATTAGTCAAAAGAAAGCGTGATGGAAAGGATTCAGAAGTCGAAGAAGCATTAGAATCAATGTGGATTTCATAGCGGGCGAGGGGTGAATATCAGCGGCCCAGTATTGAAGACGGAGATCGGTAAAAAACTAATATTTAGATACCTATTTTAATAAATCGTTAAAATAGGTACCTAATTATTATCTACCTATTAAAATAGGTATATAATTATAATTATCATTAAAATAAGTATCTAATTATTATTTTTTACCTATTATTTATTTACCTACGAATTACATATTTTATTTTAGAATTTATCATTACTTCGTTTAATTGGGACAGCCGCTTAATTGGGACAAAATGGCTTGGCCCGACGTGTTCCAATTAAGCGGAATCCATTGTATAAGAAATCTGTAATAGTCACCATCTTTTCAAATTCCACGTTTCACGAAATATTAAATAAAAACTATATTAATTATTACATTTAATGCATATTATTTGTTTGCATCGATCACATTTATAGAAAATTGGAAGGAAATTAAAACAAGAGAAATTATATGAAGTTATTTTACTTACAAGTTAGATATTTCTTATCAGAAAAAATATATAAAGAGAATTATCACATTTCAAATAAAAAATATTTAATGGTACTCATTTTCTCTAGTGTATGTGGGAAAGACAAAATTTATTATATTGAATCTTCTCTATAAATAGAAAGCTTTAAAAACTGATATTTTCAATATATTAAAGCAATAAAATCTTAATAACATAAATTATTTCGTAAAATGTTATGGCAATAATATATGATCTCAGTCATTTTGCAATACTGTAATTTCTGTACCTGGATTGGGATGTTGCATTAAATGAATTTATTCAAATTTAATATTGTTTTATTTGTTGCATTATTATTTTAATCAATGGGTTTTTTAGTTATTTCACAAAATAGTATTTGCATTTGTTATAAATATAATTTGTTTTGTTGAAATTATTCTAAACTAGTTACGAGTACATTAAAAAATAAAATTACTTTCAAACGTTCAACGAAACTATAATAGTTTTTTAACATTAAATGCAATTGTTGTAAAGTATGTTTACATAATAGTTTTTTAGATTACTTAAAATATTTTAAATGCTTTCACTGTCTCAACAGACGAAAGAAAATGTGTTAATCAATATCAAAGAATGGTTCATTTATCAGTTATCAGATATGAAGGCGGCACAAAAAAATTGAAGTGGAAGATGGATTAAAAGAAACATGACATGATTTTATTGAGATTATGAAAAGATGAAAGAATAAATTGAGCTTTAGTTAAATGAATTAATCATACATGCTTCTCTATGGCTAACTTTAAATACAGCATAGAATATTTCAATTAATCGAATATATTATAGGCAATTATTAAATTATCGAAAAATTATTTTGAATTATAATAAAAAATAGAGAAAATCAGTGTGCATTTTATTTCAATATTTTTGACGTATAAATATTTGTTTTATATGCATTTAAATAACTATTTACTGAAACTCATAAATTTGATTTAATTCATAAAAATAGAATTAAAATTAAATAATTAAAATATCAAGTTATATTTAAAATAAATCGAAAACAATTGAAGGGTTTGGTGCAAGAACCAGTTAAGTCACAAAAAGCATATTTCGAGAATATGAATATGTATTTGGACTTAGGCCTACCTGGTTTTTACATTAATTATACAAAATTTGACATACGACTTGTAAAAGAGGACCTAAATAACATGACAACAAAATATAAACCAAAATTAAATCATAAGTTATCACTATGTTTTATATATGATTCATACAATAACTCATTTTCAACCAAAAGTGGACTTAACTGGTTTTTTGCACCAAATCCTTTTATGATCAATCAATTTTTAAATAAATGATGATTCATTAAATATATATATATATATATATTCTCTTGGTGAAAAATTTTGGCATGCATAATTTTGAATAATATGAATTAAAATATTTTTTCTTAAGACTAAGCGTTTTGGAAAAAATGATGGATTTTAAAAATTTATATATGTTTGCATTCATTCTATTTTTTAAATTTTTTAAAAAACTGATTCTTCATCTTATTGTTCCCAATGCTTTTAGGACAGGAAAGATATTTAAGATTTGTACTATATAAATAGCTCAAAATATCTTTCCATTTAAGTTAAATTTAGCTATGTAATTTACTCTAAATATTATGCCATATTTTACCGTAAATGAGATGTAACTTTCCCAAAAAGTGGCTCAGAAAATCACTTTATATTTAATATGTGAAGATGATCTCCCAACAGTAATAAATTCCCTGAATAATGCAGACAGCCATATTCATTGCTAATGAAGTAATAAATACTGTATAGCTGTACATCGATAGATTAAGCTATTTGCTAGTGAGAGGCTTTTAGCAAGTATACTAATGATCACCTACTGGGATTTCACTGATTATACTGTAATTTCTAACATAAATATAGATCGTAATAACTGGATACTAACACGTACAGTTTACCATCATTTTAAGAACATCAAGCTAACGTAGATTGAGTTATATTATTATATACAAATTAGAACTAATAAAGTATTCAAAAATTAAAAGTGATAAATTTAAAATAAACAAATACACAAACTCGAGTAGATTTTACACTGGATATTACAGCCGCCATTTTTCGAATCTGCGAATTCGATAAACGGCCGCCGTAATGTATCAGTGGATTCTATCGGGTAGTGGATTCACACCGGTGGAATCTACTGATAGATTAGAGGTTGAGTTTCAACAGGAAGAGCTCGGATCCTTCCTAAAATTCTTGAATCCAGAATGAAACATAAAGCTTAACATTCAGCTGACTCATATGTTAATACTATGCTTTTCACCATCTATTCAGCGAACAGACTGAAAAACGTTTGTTTTGTCACAAAACAAATTTTTGCGAATAATCATTTAAATTATTGAACTTTGAGAGCAGGAAATTGGCATAATCTAAAATTATATTAATTTTTGTTTCGTACGTAACCATGATAGATATCTGGTTATATAGGTGTATTGTAAATATTTTTTGTTTCTTTTTAACATAAATACAGATATAATATAATAATAATATTTATTATCATACATATTAGTGTAAATACGGACATATTTGATATAAATAATAACTTTTCCTTTCTAATTATGGTTTTTATGTCCTGAAGATCAATTTTTAGCTACGCTACCAATGCCTTAATAAATAACTCAGTGTATATTGAAAATTAATATGTTTATTATCTCTACTCTTATTAATTTTTAGTTTAATGGTTACGCTTATATTCTTTATTCTTATTAATGGTCATTATGTAATTTATTGAATTTAATTTAAATTTTATATCAATTTACTATGCCTTCTATCTTGTACTTTATTATAAATTTATTTTATTTCAAATTTTTAAATATTTTGTGTTTGAGAATTTTAATATTGAAAATGTTATTTATTATACATATATATATATGCTACATTTAATTGACCTATTATAATATATCAATTAAAAGCTAATATTTATAATAAATTTTGGTAATTTAACATATTACAGTACTATATTAAAAAAACTGAGAGCTATATGATAATTGAACTGATAATTAAATTAATTAAATTGTTCTCTATTCAGCTCTTCTTAAACGTGGCCACAGACCATTTTAGTGCAGCCATAAAAATATTTAAGAAAATATTTTTGTATGTAAATGGAGACAAGGTTTAGAGTCTAAATTCCTATTATTGTATTTATAGAACTATCTTGCTTATAGTAAATTAACAGAAGCTATTCATATTCTACTAAGCCACATCAGTAAAGCTTATTCAGTTAATTAAAAAATGATTTTTTCCAAATAAAATTGAATAGTTGAGTAAATATTATTTCCGTAAATTATAAAAAAATAGTTGAAAAAAATAGTTGATTAAAAGTTAGTTCAATCACATCGTGGAATATTACAAGGGAATTAAATATCATATAGCAGCGACTACTTCAAACTCACCATGAACTGGTCAACATTCGTGAGTGATCAACAGAATGGTTGAAAAATTGAATTTCAATAGCCTGAACCCCTCCTGGGAAAATTTGGAGATATAGAGCCTGGAATTAAACCCAATTTTTACATGACACGCAAATTCTTTACCACACTGTTATCTCACGACTTTATTACTCTAAGGGCCGATTGCACCAATGTTAGTTAAAACAATTGTAACTGTCGGTTAGTTAATGATCGGTTAAGAAGTTTAACAAAGATACGTTCCACCAACAGTAATTATGTCTCGGTTAGTTAAGTAAGTAAGTTGATTTAATTAAAGTTAGGAAGGCTATGATTGGTTCGTTCTGTTCCATCTACTTCCGGTCAAAATGGCAGACACTAGGATTGAGGAGAGTAGCGACATGGTGGACAATCGCAAAGAAAAGCCTTCTGAAAATTAGTCAGCGAGCTGCTAATTTTTGAGAAACCGAGAAACATTTATTGATTGAATTAGATGAAAAACATAAAAATATCATTGAAAATAAAAGAAACAATGACGTTTTCTTGAAAGAAAAAGAAGCAACTTGGAAAGATTTTACTGAAGAATTTAAGAGTTATTAAAAAAAAGTGTCATTTAAAATTAGAATATAAATTAATAATTTAAAGGTCAAATATAATTATATATCTGTAATATAAAAATGTAGTAGATATTCAATGATTGATAATTGTTTAATTATGTAATATTTGTAAATATTGGTACTTTACATAATTTATTTCTTGTATAAATTTCAAATTTTCCTTTTTTTTAATAGCTGGAGGTACTTACAATAAAAAATTAACTGGTACTGGAGAAAAGTTAATATACATTTTAAAAGACCAATTTGAACCATTAACAAATGATTTTTGGCTGTGATTTAATTCTGAAGATGACTTTCAATTTTAAAATAAGTTTTAACTATTAACCATAGATTATTATTTAAATGAATAATAATTTTTTAAACCCTCTTTCTACTTAGAGAGTATTAAAGATTTAGGGAACACTGTAAACTGTATTTTTGCTGAAAAAGTTCAATACTTCTTTGGAGGAAATCATAAAGTTAATGATTTTATTTTATTGGAATTTTATGTAGCATGTTTATAAATATTTTAGAGAGTATATACTTAAGCCAAATTAATTTTAGTCTTCTCATGTTTTAAATATGGAAAGAATATTATAATGTATACAATATATACAATTATATATATATATATAAATTTTTCTTTTTCAGAAAGAAACTATCCCAATTACAAATGTTATTATTCAATGGAAACAAAGTAGGCAGCAAATAAAAGGAAAATTAATAACAATTAATGCCATGAATAGTTTTGGTATATTATCAGAAAAGAAAGTTCAATATTTAAATAGATTAAAAGAGCATGAAGAATCAGAACATGAAATGAAATTAAAATTGATGGAAGCACAAATAAATTTTTTCAATTTAATAAGCAAAGCAATTCAAAAATTTTTCTTAATGAAGATTAATTAATATATTATCAGAAAAGAAATATATTTTTAATACATAAAATATATTTAATATTTTATGTATATTTAATATTTAAATATGTATTAAAACTGATAGTTTTCATTTCATAAAATTTATTTAAAGAGCATATTTAGAGATTTTTTTACGTATATTTTTGCACAATTTATATAATTAAAATGAATTTTTTATTTTAACACTTCACAAATAATTGTTCTTTGAATATTTCAGTTATTTGATTCAATATAAATTATAAATCTCAGAATTTGTATATACACACACTGTAATATTTAATTTAAGAAATATATTATTACAAGGATATAATTTTAGATATTAAAATAATTTATAATTCGTCTCGATGGATTACATATCGAATTAAACAAATCTCTTCGTCGTTGATCTATGAGCAATCATTTTGTTTCATTAACAGTGAAATTAAACCATCGTCATTGGGCGATTAAGTTAATCTATTATTTAAGTTTTGGTTAAACCCGAACTACGCTTGGCAGAGCCATAACTAGGGTACACAGCGCCTATGGCAAAATAGGGTCAAAATTGCCCCCATTTTTTCATTTAAAGATAATAATGCTGAAACTGAATTATCTCTATCAAAATGAGTTGATTTTCTGAATCTGCTGTAAGATATTTGTTTGAAAGCAAATAGATTTGTACAATTCTTTTTTTATTACTTTTCTTTAGGCCTTTCCATGAATTTTTACTGAAGAGGATTCACTAGAAAACCGGTTTCTAAAGTATATTTCTAGACCAGCTACTAGCCAGCAGCGTTGCGGAGTCGGAGTCGGGAGTCGGGGAGTCGGAGGTTTTTGGGTGGAGTCGGAGTCGGAGTCGGAGTCGGATTTTTAAACTGCCCGGAGTCGGATTTTTGAACTGCCCGGAGTCGGGAGTCGAAGTCGGAGTCGGATTTTTGAACTGCCCGGAGTCGGAAAAAATAACTGACTCCCGACTCCTTAGAAATTTCCTGCTTCATTTTATTTATGTGTATTGTCCAAGTCAATTTATCATCAAAGTATAAACCAAGATATTTTATCTTTTTAGCTTGATTTAATTTATGATTATATAAGGTAAAATCAAATGTATCTTCAGGTAATATTTTATTTTTATTCTTAAAAAGAAGAAAATTAGATTTTTTATAATTGATAATTTATTAATGAAAAAATAATTTTCTAATATTTTTAGATTGGTTGCGAATACCATTTTTTAACCTAGTAAGATTATGATGAGTATATGTAATTGTAATATCATCCACATACGCTATTATATTTGGGGAAGTAACATTAAAAATATCATTTATATAAATGTTAAATAAAATAGGCCCTGGGGAATACTCTTATTTATAATTATTACAGCAGAATAACTATGGTTAATTTTTACTATATAACATCTATTCTGTAAATATGATGAAATCCATTCTAAAGCCTTATCTCTTATTCCCAATGTATATAATTTATTCAACAAAATTTTTATAAAAAACAGAGTCAAAAGCTTTTGAAAGATCAATATTAAGAGATATCATTATATTGGATTCATCTAAATTATTTATTAATAAAGTATGAAAATGTATTAAAGCATCAGCGGTAGAAGAATGTTTTCTAAAGCCGTATTGGTTTTGATGTATAAACTTATTTTTATTCAAATAATTCATAGTATGGACATAAAAAAATCTTTTCAAAAATTTTAGTTAAAGTTGGGATAATAATTATTGGTCTATAATTTTGAACGTCTAACTTATTCCCTCTTTTAAATATAGGTATTAAAGTATTTCTATTAAGACAATCAGAAAAAATACCACATTCAAGAGATAAGTTAATCAAATAATTTAATGGGCGTATAATAGAATCCTTAACGATATTCAAGATTTCAGCAGAAATAAAATCATAACCTGGGGTTGTATCCTTTAATGAAGTTATTACATTATTAATTTCAATTTCATTAGTTTCATACAAAAATAAAGAATGTAATGAAGAGTTTTGAGTGGGAATGTGGATTATCAGAATTTTCAGAGTCATGGTCTTGGCAGAAGCCACCCAGAGAACTATAATATCTAGCAAAACTATTGGCAATTTTCTGATTCGTTGTGAGTAGTTCATAATTTTCCATAATTTCATTTATTATATTTCTCTGTTTATTTTTACATACATTAAAAGGTAATTTTCTAATATTTCTCCAAAAGGTCTTAGAATCAGAAACTCCATCAAAAATTTTATTATAATAAAGTACCTCATCATTATGTATACTAGAACAAATTTTATTAGTTAATTCTTTTAGTTTTATTTTAAGAGTCATACGTAAAGGGTCAGTTGTACTTAGTCTTTTATATTTCAAAAATATTTTCTTTTTTAAATTTATTAGTTTACGTGTATTAACAGTTATTTTATTTGAAAGATATCATTTTCTGTCTATATATCTATTTTTAACAGCAACAGTAATAGGGAGATATTTATCAATAAAAATCTATAATATAGAATAGAAATAATCTACAGCCTGGTGCACATCTTTCAGTTTGTACTAATAATCACAACTAAATGCAGATTTCAAAGCATTGTTCAGTCTAAAAATAGCCATTAAATTTTTTGTATTTCTATAACAAAAGTGATCATCTACCAAAGAGATTCTTCCCAGAGGGAGGAAGACAATCAATGGGAGATGATCTGAAATAAGATCTTGAAGAATTTCATATTTAGGACCGTCCATCGATGTTAAGGCAAAGTCCAACAACGATGGAGGTCTATAGCCATAATGTGTCGGACAGTTTGGATTCGCTAGTATAGTTAAATTATTTAGTACAGCAAAATCATAAAGATCTTGTCTAATTCGATTATCATTCAAAAGGTTTATGTTAAAATCTCCGATAATTATAAATTTTAATTTATGGGAAGAACAGTAGTCAAGAATATTTTCCAAAATTAGAATTAAAATATAAAAACTAGTTGTAGGACATTTATATAGAGTCAAAATCAAGAGATTATGTTTCCTAATCGTTAATATATTAACAATGCCCTATCTCAGCTATTAATGGTGGAATTACTGACTTTTTCGAATACATTCGAAAAAGTTAGTAATTCCACCAGTTCAGTTTGCAAAGAGCTTCTCACATAAACTACAATCCCTCCATGCTGTGAAGGTTTCTGTTCCATTCTATACATATTAAAATTTTCAATTCGATGTGGAGGATTGTTAGAATTAGTCCAAGTCTCAACAAATAGAAGCGTGTCTATTTTAGTATTATAGTTATTAATTATATTAATGATTTCTATAACTTTATTATTTAAACTTTGGATGTTTAAATAAAATAAATGTAAACCTTGGTTATCGTAATGTGTCATATGCTATAACAAGGAATAAACGTCTTTAAATCATTTTACAAATATCTTCATCACTTACAATTTTTATTACTGGACTATTGTTATCTTTCTTAGCAAATATTTGTCCATTTTCTATCCATAAATATTTTAATTTCTTTTCCAATTTAAATTGCCTTAATTGATAGTAGAGAGATCTGTAATAAGGAGTTAAATATTCATTTATATAGATTTTGTGTCGTTCACCTATTATTCCAGCGGTATCAGTAAATAAGTTATATTTATTCATTTTTAGTTTATATAAGATTTTTTGTTTGACAACTGGATTGGATACCTTGGCATATATTATAGGTGACAAATTTTGTTTCTTTATCGCAGGTTCAATTCTTTAAGCTGCAAATAAATTGTTCGTATCAAAATCTCCATCTATATTCTTAATGACTTTCTCTACAATGTTAATAGTGTTTTCTTCCAATAATTGTGGAACTCCATGCAATTCTATTATATTATTAGATTCCTTTTGTTCAATTTGTCTTATATAATTAGTTAATTCATTTTTAGTTTATATAAGATTTTTTGATTGACAACTGGATTGGATAACTTGGCATATATTATAGGTGAAAAGTTTTGTTTCTTTATCATAGGTTTAATTCTATAAGCTGCAAATAAATTGTTCATATCAAAATCTCCATCTATATTCTTAATGACTTTATAACTAATATAATTAAGGCAAACTGCCAATAAAGCATTGTGGCTTGGCAAGTGAGTTCCACATTTCTGTTTGTACTATACAGAAGATTGTCTTCCATAATTTTGAGTATTGTAAGATGTATTGCCAGTGAGTGCCCTGAATGCTCATAAAAGACTTACGACATTGCCTGAATGGGCTACAGGCCCTGCTCCACTGTGACGGTATTACAGGGTCCTTTTTCGAGATGCAACTTGGCTTTAATCATTGCCAAGCATGGCACATGGCAGGTACAAAGTTCACCCCCCCTCCATGTCCACTTCAACAAGAAAGATCAGGCTGATCCAGTCGGCCTGCTAGGCAGAAGATCCTTTTGACCTTGGCCTCCCATGCATGGTATTGCTACAGCAACGATAATAGCTCAGATAGGGCATTGAAGTAGGTGAGCACTACCAAACCACTTGAAACGAGACAACCCACATCAAAAGCAAAGCTCAATGCCTGACTGAACACCACTAGGAACAGTGAATGGGCCAGTGAGTGCTTGCAGCATTTGATGAACTACTGTGATTAGGGTAACAATTCCTGTCACACATAGTGGCATAAGACAGTGTCAACTTTAAACCAGAAGGAAAGTCTGTAGGCATGCAGTGGATGTATGCTGATTTGCCCACATCAAAGAAATTCAAAATGTAGCAGTCAGCTGGAAAAATTATGCTGACTGCATTCTTTGACATGCAGGGATTCATCTTAAGGCCTCTAATGCCATGATCTTTTCTTTTGTATGGTAAGCTTGGTGGCTAAATTTTGATTGCCCCTTTCCACTCAATCTTGTTGTTTTAACTTCTTTCCTCAAAGATTCTATATCTTTGTTGAAGTTTTAATTAAATTATCCAACTCATCAATTTTTGTTCCATATAAGTCCAACGTTTTACACAATTCTGAATTTGACCCTTTCAATTCACGTATCTCTTCTTTTATATTTGTTAATTCAATAAAAATCTTATCGAGTCTCGAGTTTAATGTACATATGTGTCGTTGCAGTGTCAGACATCGAAATGTCTGACAAGTGAGTGATTATCGAGATTTAAAAATAAGCTGTCATTTTGGGTAAGAACATTACTATTGTTTACTTTCTCAGTATTGAAAATAAGTAATTTTTCAGTAACTGTTAATTTTGATTTATTAGACAGTATTTTACCTTTACATGTCTGACATTTCCATTCTTCTTTGTTTTTGTTACTTATAAAAATTACGTCTTGTGATAGTAACACAGTCGAAATGAAACCTGAAGCCACAATCTTGACATTTAATTGAATCAACAATTTGGGAGATTTTTAATTCACATTCAAAACACTTTTCCGCCATAAAAATTTACAATAGTGAAAATCATGAAATAAAATAATCATTAATTGAAAAAAATGGATAGATTAAATAATAAATCAGCAGCGGCATAAATAATTCGATAATTTTTATAAAATTCTATAATTGTAAGTCAAATTGTTTGCTTCGCTATGGCAACACAGGTAATGATAGCGACAATCTTAAGGGGCATTAGGAAATTCATCTATGTTGCCTTATAATTGAACATATACGCACAGTTATTTCGATTTATGTGTATAGATATTATATATATATATTAGATTCTCTAATAGCCATGCCTCGGCCATGGATTAGGCTTAATGACAAATAACAGCCATATCATGGCTGTTGTCATTTAAGCCTAATCAAAGTTTTTTAGATTCATTAGGAATATTAAGTGATGGGACGAAACAAGTTCTTTCACAAGCTATACCTCCGCGAAGGAGTCAGCCGGATTGTGGAGGAAGGGCTCGATAGGCCGGACCCAGACCCAATGATAAATTTTTTCCAAGGGGTGGGATCCGAGCTCGACTCCGAGCCTTCCAGAGGGGAAAGCGGCCAATCCGGCCGAAATTGAAAAGGTTAGCGAGTTTTATCCGCGAGTGGAGAAAGTATGGATACGGATAATATATGACTAGTTCGAGAACCCATTGTTATTAGAAATACACACACGAAGATCTAATCGAGCGGGGCAGGGGAGGCGAACCTTTTTAATGGTGCGTGCCAAACTCGACTAAATTTTGCAAAAATTACCCTTAAAACTATCTTTCGGATGCCGATCCGAATTTTAAATAATATACCCGATTAACGAAAATAGTCGCGAAATTAATACCTCGGATAATCGTTAAAATATTAAAAAAAATCGCAATTATGAACAATATGAATTTAATAAAAAATAAATTGATAATTACAACTAGTGATGGGTCGTTCATGAGTGATTCGATCATAATGATTCAATAACTAAGTGAATCAAATGAATCATGATTCATTTGGTGAAAACAAATCGATCATATTTTGATTTATTAGCAAAATTCCTGCTAAAAACATTTCGAAATATTATGTTTGAGCTATAAGCTTCTATAAGTAACAATATACAGATTTGTCTGCTATGACCATAGGTGCGACAACATCGCCTCCCTGGTGATTAAAATCTAGATTTTAATAGTTTTTCCTTTGTTATTGATAGGAGTTTGATGACCATATATATTTATAGACCATGGTTATATGAATTTGATTAAATGAATAAAATTGTGTAATATACAATCTGAGTGTAATTTATAAAAGTATATTAATATCCCTGCTTTTAGAGCTGTAAAAATATCATATTAGCAAAAAGCAGTCTACTAGATTTTATAGTATAATGGATCATTTTAAATGATCTAAAAATATGGTAAATATCATTTATTTGCTACAAAAAAATTAACATTAATAAAGCGAATTGTTCATGAAAACAGTTTCTAATTATCAATTTTCACCAGAAGGACAGTTAGGCTCACTGGAATTTTTTGACAATTGGATCTGTAAAAACATGTCAATTTGTTTGCTTTTGCCTCTTTTTTAAAATGTTTCAGAAAAACTGCATGGACTTTTCATTAAATAGATCTGCAGTTCTGATAACTTCAGATTTGTTTGGCTTCCATTTCTTAGCAACATTTTGAACTTCCACTTTATCAAAATATTTTTGATTTCAGCAGTCATAATTTGTTCTTTCCATCCTCATCTTCAGATGAAATTTCCATTTCCTTTTCTTCACATTGCTGCTGGAAAAGTTCTTTTAACTCGTCAGTAGTCAGTTCTCGATCACGTATCTCCAATAATTCTTCCACATCGTCTTCTCTACTTCCAAGTTAAGATCATGATTAGTTGCTACAATATCCTTTACCAATAGAGGTTCACATAATCAAGAGTCATTAACCAAAGCCTGTGTTGTTAACCAAGAGATTTTTTTCTTACAACCACTTGTCGTTAACTAAGTACATCGTTATCTGAGGTCGTTGTTAACCAAGGCTCCACTGTGTATTAATTTTTTGATTCTGCAAAATCTTTGAGTCAATAAACCATGTGGATAAGTCACATGATTTATCTGCTTGACTACTACAAACTCTCTATGCCAAAGAAAATATCTATAAATAATCATAAAATAATACTTAAAAACAAGTATATTAAATCTAAAATAATATATAAATCAATAAACTGTATAAAAATCATTTTATTGCAGTTTAAATAATTTTATTATTCTAGATGCTGTCATGTTGTGATGTAGGCAGATTTATGATGATGATTATGTAAACAAAGCCAAAAAAAATCTCTGGTTTTACCAATGTAGCAATGTGTTTATGACATATAGGGGAGTGTATCTGGACTTGAATGGACTGTCAACACTCATTCATTTCCCGAAGATCTACCTTCACTCAATAGTCTGAGGCAATATAGCTCTCTTAAAAATATTATGTAGCCAAAACAGGAGAGTCCTAAACTTTTTCTAAAGAGTGTATCTTTTTGGTCTAAATATTCAAGTATAATGCATGAAAAAATAAGCAGTTATATAGACACATATGCTCTATATGGTTATATGAGAATGGGCTAATCTAATTGGCTAGAGCAACTGAGTGTGCATATGACTGCTGATTAAATCTGCAGCTAACAGTTGATTAAGTGCTTATATAATGTTAGTTTGTTATTGAATTTGTTTTTGTGCCTTGATAATTAAGTTTATTTTCCTAATCAAATTGTTTGTAATATTAATCGTATTTTTATCTAATATTGCTGTTTACAATCTATCTCATAGAAAGAATAGAGTATTTTAAAAAATTTATTTATAATTCCATTTATCAATTAGAATTAGAGATGTGCAAAAATCAAACTATTGAGTTTAATGTAAACTCAAGTTTATTTGTATTGTAATGTAAGCTCAGTTTGGTTTAATGTAAGCTTAAGTTTTTGTCAATTCAAGTTTTTTCTTTAATGATATACTTAATAATAGTAAGAATTGAATTTATTGCTTAACTCCTTCATAATATAAGAAAAGTTCATCAGTATTTGAATATTTTTCTATATTTTTTTATATAAAATTTTAAAACTTATCTAATTTAACTAATAAATTTAATAATAAATTCATACTATTTCATGATTTTAAATTATTACTAATAGTTTAGCATTTTAATGGTAAATGTTGAGCATATAAATTCAATATTTATGAATTTGTTAAGTAGAATAAAATAACTTTTTAACTTGACATTAATTTTTATATTTTATTAAATGTAACAAAATGATAAAGCAACAAATTTAAAAATTAGCCATCCAAATGTAAGAGATTAAAAAAAAATTCTATTGCTTAAATAGGAGAGAGATTATTTACTTTTCTGCATATATTTAGTTTGAAAAATGTTACAAATTAAACTGTAAATTATTTATTTTAATAATACATTGAAATGTATGAAGGCATAAATCTATAACGTTTGTGTGTTCAAATGAAATCGATTCAAAATGTGCCATATGATGAGTTGACATTTCAGTTTTGGAGCGGCAGATGTTTAAGTAAAGCTGTGTGTGTGGTATATGCACAGTATTTTTAAATTGGGTGCCTGCATCATTTTTAAGCATGTGGCATAATGTTGAAGATGGCTGATGTGGATTGAAAATCCATCTGAGCAGGATATGCGAGTGGTAATTCAGTTTTTAATGACTGAGAGATGCAAGCCAGTGGAGATTTATCAGAGAATGGTCACTGTGTACAGAGAAAAGGATTTGTCAAAGATGACCATCATTTGTTGTCTTCAATTGGTCATGAACATTCTGCACGGACTAAGAGGAATGGCAGATTTGCCACATCTAGACCAGGTGCACAAAGTTGTGACTGATAGTTTGATTGTGGATATTGATAATATAGAATAGAATAGAAACAATTTATTGCATGAACAATAAAATACATAATTACAATTATTATAAATTGAAATTAGCAAGGGGAAACCCATTGGCGCTACGCCATTTTTCAGGGTCCCCAAAAACATACTAAAACTAGACAACAACAAAAAACATTACAATTATCATAAATTATTATTATAAATTATAATTACAATTAATAAATTGAAGATAGCTAGGGGAACCTTATGACACTAAGCCATTTTTCAGGGTCCCCAAAGATATACAAAAACTAGACAACAACAAAAACAAACAACACAAAGACAACCCAAAAATTAATATAAAACTAAACTAAATTGTTGTAATGACGGAAAGTAAATATTATGTGTATAAGCTCACAAGTTTATGAATGTTTTTAAAATAGGTACATAAACCTATAACTAAACACAATTTGCTTTCTTCTCAAATCTCAACACATGGAAAAATCAGCACTATAAGCATATAAATTATACAGGTTTATTTTTGCAAGTAACTTATAGAGATATAAACCTGTATAAGTTACATACTTATAGTGCTGATTTTTTGACGTTTTGAGATTTGAGAAATTATTTTGACAAACGTTTTCAACCCTCCTTTGGAGTCATCATCAGGTTTAATACTAACTTTTTACAAGACAGTCTTATAAGACAGATTTTTATCCCCCTTTGTTTATTTGAAATACTTTATAATCGTACATTTTGAACATTATTTTAAATGACAATTTTTATGATATCAGTTGTGAACCTTTGTAAAAGAGTCTGTTACATGTTTTGGCTATTTAAAACCGGGTCAAATATCAACTCTGCTTTAGATACCCTAGTAGATAGGTGTTTACGATTATACGTTGATGTTTGATATGTCCATTTTTCACCGCACATGTGTAAACAAAGGAGATAAAATCTACCTTATAAGTTTGTCTTGTAAAAAGTTAGTATTAAACCTGATAATGACCCCAAAGGAAGGTTGAAAACATTGTCAAAATAAAGTAATTTCTGCAGTCTTGTGCTAGTTTTTGAGTTTACTTGTCTTACAGAGAAATATGCATTTAGGTTTATAAATAAATATTTTTATTATATAGAATATGAACATACAAAAATTACATTTAAAATTAAAAATATAAAATAAAAAATTGATCAGTTAGCATAAAATAATGAAGATGAATCAAATTTAGTAAAAAAATAATGCATAGTTTTGAATTTGATTGAATTTTAGTTGTGATTATAAATTAAACACGTAATGTTTTAGATTTACTTTTTTTTACATCTCTGAAATTTGCATATAATTTTTTTTTTAAAATGCATAAAAAACTTTCATGAAATATTAACAGATGGCATTAGTAGATTGCAGTGAAACTTTCAGAAATCATAAGTTAAAGTAAACAAAATAGACCATTAAATTAAGAGTACAATTCTACTCCAGTATGAAATGTAATAGAAATAAATGGAGTAGTACTCTGCCACTGCATCATTGAAATGTTAATGTCAATTAAATGAGAAATATCCATGAACAAGTAAATGAATTTTTCAATGTTTATCAAAGTACAGTACAATTAGTACATATACAGATAGGCCTCGATTAGTGCGAATAATTAGTTCCACGAATTTCTTACACTATTCGAAGTATTAACTATATATGAAATATGGTAATTAGTTCTTGCTTTGTGAGATTCCGGCCATTAGCTAACCTCACGATGAATAACTCTTAAATAGTTAGTGTTAAGTTTATTGTAAATATTTATTTGCATATTTTACATCATTGTTCATCTAATATTTTAAACTTAACCACTAACTTCAGTTTAAAAGAAAAATTTATTTTCATATTTTACATCATTGTTCATCATCTAAATTATTAGCTAATCTCACGATGAATAACCACAATACTAACTTAACACTAACTGTTTATGATATTCTGGCCATTAGCTAACTTCATGATGAATAACCACAATACTAACTTAACACTAACTGTTTAAGAGAAAATCCACGATGAATAACCACAATAAACTTAACACTAACTGTTTAAGAAATATAGGATGAAATAACCACAATACTAACTTAACACTAACTGTTTAAGAAATATTGATGAATAACTACAATAAACTTAACACTAACTGTTTAAGAAATATTTATTGAATAACCACAATAAACTTAACACTAACTGTTTAAGAAATATTTATTTCCACAATACTAACTTAACACTAACTGTTTAAGAAATATTTATTTTCAGATTTTACACCATATTTTTACATCATTGTTCATCATTTAAATTAATAACTTACATCATTGTTCATCATCTATCTTAGTGTAAGACAATGAATAACCACAATACTAACTGTTTAAAAAATATTTATTTTCATATTTTGTTGTTGTTCATCATCTAAATTAATAACTTACCAGGAATTGCGTCTCATACATCATTGTTCATCATCTAAATTAATAACTTACCAGGAATTGTGTCTCATACCTCATTAAAAAGTGTTCCTCCTTTTATCCATTTCGATACTTTTTAAAAGCGAAAATTCTCCACTCACCAAATCGAAACCAAAATAAAAATCAACTTTTATCAATTTTTAATCAATCAAAAATAAGCAAAATTTGAGCGCTGCCTGGCCGCCAATTCTGGGTCGAGAATTGGATGAATAGTCCGATTTGCAATTAAGCATTGCAACTTTATTGAATCAGTACATAGTTCCAGGTAGAACTAGTTAGCTAAGTTAGTGAACCAATGAGAAATTTTTAACAAGTTTTCTATTTGTTTATCAGCAGAATATGACAGCAAAAGATAACAAAAACAAATTTTTTTCACAAGTTTTATTTGAAATAAAAATATCAGGTAATAAACAAAAGAAAATAAATATTGGTGGCACAGCAATATAATAGGCAAATGATTTTGTAAAGATATCCTTATTTAATAATTTAACAAAGTATGATTTTATGTCGCTCCATCACATCCAATTTTTGCTGTAGCATAATCACTAACCTCTTCTTTTTTTCGTTTCCTGTTTTATCATCAAAAGTGTTCTTCCTTTTATCCACTTCAATACTTTTTAAAAGAGAAAATTCTGTTCTATACTATATGTATATGATAGCAAAGCTAAATAATAGTACAGTAATGTTAAACAGTTAACTGCAAAAAGCCTGTCTTTCTGATGTTTCACCTCTTCAAAGCCAAGTGATTGTTCTTGGACTGCTCCTCTTCCAGTTTTACTAACCGAAAATTAACGGTAATTTATTAATTGATGGAGTGGAGGAGATGGAGCTTTGTTAGTAAGACTAGTCTATGCTTACAACTCACATTAATCGAATATTTGCTCACACTAACTGAAAAACGGTATCAATTTTAAAGTCGCACTAATCGAAATCGCATTATTGGAACTCGCACTAATCGAGGCCTTGCACTAATTGAATATTGCATTATTCGAACTCGCACTAATTGAGGCCTACTACTAATCGAAATTGGTATCAATTTTATAAGTCGTACTAATCGAAATCGCATTATTCGAACTCGCACTAAAAAGGTCTACCCGTGTGACATATGGAACTGAGTAGTAGAGTTGTTGGAAATTATACTCTGCTGCCCAATGCTGCTTATCATATAAATCTGTTTAAAATTGTATTCATCCAATACGTGCAATTGGGCACTCTGTATGTCTGGTGTGGTGGTATTTGTTATAGTTTAATGCAACTTTTTCACTTTAATATTAAAAATTTAATTTTTTATAGTTGTTTTTTTAAAGAATAGTAAATATTACATTTATTTACTATTATTATATTGGGATTAATTATTATAATATTTTAAAATGCATGAAATGTTTATAAAATTTCATTTGATATGCATTTTAGCAAATATTAATATGTTTATTAAATAGAATTTATTATATTTCAAGTAAAATATGATTATTTACAATTATAATTAAGTATTTAGAAATTTTTAAGTATTACAGAAGTCGTCACTTTTTGATGTTACAGTAAAGGTAACTGCTGATATCTACTTTTCTGATAATTACAAATTTATGAAATATAGAACAAAATTCATTTCTGTTCCATTAATGAAATAAATTCCTTGATTTTTAAAAATTTCATTCAAAAAAGTAACCAGATTAGGTTATGCAAAACAACAAATACAGTCAAACCTTTGGTTCATGAACGTAATTCGTTCCTGAAAGTTCATAAACTGAAACAATTTTCCTCATAGGAATTAATGTAAAATGGATTAATCTGTTCCTGAACCCTAAATGATTGCTTAAACTTTTACAGCAGTACTTTGTGCACAAGTTCTTAACACAAAATCGATGGAAATCATTAAATCTATCACAAGAAAGATAACCAAACTAAGTAGGTCAAATATAGATGAAAACTTAATTTAAAGGAGACTTGATGGCATAAGAGAAAGGTGGTGAGGAAATGAAATGTTATGGTTTGGAAGGGGATTCTTTTTCTTTTGTCTCTTGGCATACTCGACTCTGCTTCAGACTTACTGGGCCTCTGTTTCACTAAAAAGTTGTCCAGTGTGATTTGTTTTCGTCTGTTTTAAAATGTTTCTAAAGTGACATGGCATTAGCATTGAAAATGTTTATGTTGACAACTTGCATGTTCATAACTCGAGAGACAGTTCTTCATTCAAGACACTGTTTTCAGAAAATTTGTTCGTAAACTGAATTGTTTATGAACCGAGAATGACTATATTGAAAAACATTGTAAAATGCTGATTCAATGCAAATGACCTAAATTTGACTTGCTGCACCTCAGTCAGGCAGCATTGTGTTAATAATTAAAAATACATTGATCAAAATTAAAAATTCTTTTTATATTTTTAAATTTTGGAATGGATATATTAGATAGATATACAAAAACTAGTAAAAAGCATGAATGATTTTTCTATTAATTGCAGTCAAATCAGAAATTTTTTGGTGAACTAATCACATAATTCAGGAATCTATTGTACTTGGTTTATTTTTTATATATTAGATGTTTTGGTTGAAGAATATCATTTATTTTTTACATGAAAACTGTTTTTCTGAAAACATTTTCCAATAATAATCTGTTAACACATCACTAAGTACACACTTTATTTTAATTAATTTTAAATTTTTAGAAGTCATTAAGTAATACACCTAATTCTGTTTTTACATGTTCCTGAAAAATACATGTAAAAAAAATTCGTGTAAAAAAATATACTGCGTCTATGGAAAAATAGAAGATTGGTTCCAGTCCTAAGAAATCAGCAAAAATGATACAATAAACCATGAGTTTTCATGTTAGGATCTTAAACATTTTATTTCATAAAGATTGCAAATGTATCATACAAAGTAACTTATCATTTGAAAAGGAAAAAAACATGTCACTAATTCATGAACACAAAAATTAGGCAAAATAATAGTTACACATAAAAAGATTTTATTCATGATGTTTACTGACAGAAGAGTTGATACTACGATCGTTATTCATGTTCATGGTAAAATTCCTATTGGTCAAATTAAAGCACGCGGTAAGAAATGATGCTATCACATCATGTGATAAGCCAAGATGGCTACTGTTTGAAAGTAAACGGCATCGTTAGTCTGATAATTCAAATTAATTTTAGATGGTGGATTTTCCTAGATATACAATATAACTTACCATTTGTTGATTTTTACGCAATCGTGCTAATTTTTCGTCTCCAATGTCACAATTATAAAAATAAAAATAAAGCAAAATTTTGTTCTTAGATTTGAGTCGATCGTGTTAAATCAAAATAAGTCGTGTAAAAATAGAATTAAATTTTTTTTTCTAATTCGTGTTAAATCAAAATTTTTTTTTAATTCGTGTAAAAACAGAATTAGGTGTATATTAAACAAATATGTATTTAATTTGCTTGAAGTTAGTTGAATGATGCAACTTATATATGATGAAAAGTTCCCTATACCCTTCATTTTGGTTGTATTGGGATTAAATTTTCAGAAAATTTTAAATAGCATTTAAATTCCAGATTTGATTGAAATTGATTGAACAATCTGATATATAGAAGTGTTTCTAAGGAAAGAAACATCTTTTTTTTTTTATACTCTTTAATTTTATCCAAATTAGATTAAATTTTTAGAATTTAATTGTGTTAGACCAGTGGTTCTCAACCTTTTTTCTGTCGAGGAACACATTTTAATATTTTAAAATTTGGCAGCACACCTAAATATTTTAAATAATAATTTAAATTTAACATTGAATTTTTTTAACAGTATTTATATACAGTCAAACCTCGTTAAGCCGCCCCTCTATAAACCGCCACCCTCGTTATTTGCCTGATGAAAGCCAATAACAAATCTCCTCCTATATGTTAAAACATGAAATTCCCTCTATAAACCACCACCTCACTAATCACCAACCGCCACTCATTTCTGGAGGCAAAACC
>AYEL01045402.1:0-12609 GCA_000484575.1 Olivierus martensii
TGGAGATAATTCAGTTTCAGCATTGTTATCTTTAAATGAAAAAAATGGAGGCGTAAGTTTGACCTTTGCCACAGGCGCTGCGTACCCTCCTTACGGCTCTGTAATCAATAGATGTATTGTCCGTTGAAATTGAAGGCCGGCCGCTTCTTGGGTCATCTTTGATGCTCATCTGACCTTCATAGAAACGAGAAGTCCACCATGACACTTTGCTACGATCCATGACACTATCCCATCAAGTAAAGTATTAAGGATTTCGGTAGGCTTTATTTCTTTGCATAGTTTCAATTGCAATGCAGGATCGCTGGTCAATAGCGAGATCTGGCTTTATTTATTTTTTCTTTCATTTCAAGCCAATGTTTTCATAAAAGAGACAGATTAGGCAGGGAACCGTACAACACAAACTGAAATACAGCTAACAACTGGCACGAAAGCGAAGCGATCACAATCTACTGGCATCGGCCGGATGGCCGCGTGGTAAAGCTGTCGGTGTACCACGCAGGAGGACCTGGGTTCGCGTCCCGGGTTTTTTCAGGGTGCTGGGCCCGGCCCGGCGATCCCCGCCCTTCACCATCCGGCCTCCCTCCACGGGTACGGGGGCATCCCGTGGTTGAAACTCGAACCCCCTCCACGGGTGTGGAACCCGAACCTTGACATAAAAACGAACCTTGACATAACAACCCGAACCTGGACATAAAAACGTTTACCACTTCCAGGCGCACTATAGCCTCTGTAGCTGATGAGCCAAAAAACACTAACAACAACAATAACCTCCAGTTTTTCAGGAAGGTCCAGGCCAGGCCCGTTGAACCCCATTCTTCAATCTTCCGGATGACCCCATCATGGGTGTTGGCCAGCCTGTGATGGACTCTATAAGTGGGCGCAGCCAGATAACGAATATCCCATGCGGATATGGTGGCTTAACCAAACTAATCTAACCTAACCAATCTACTGACCACTCTTGAGCAGCGTGCATTACTTTTCAGATCACCCATTTATTTTTAAAAATATATTTATGATAATTATATTCTAATGCCTAATATTCTTAAAAATATTAAGCATTAAAATAAAAAGAATAAAACAATGGAAAATTTGCAAAATGGGCAATATTGATGATTTTTGAGTTATTATTAAAGAGAATAAAAAAATCCGAGCGAAAATTCTTTTAATGTTTCTTTACCGTCTTAAATGAAATGAACTTTTTCTTTTATTTGTTGTTTTACGTCTTTTTCTATTTAATAGTTATTAAGCAACAGGCATTGAATGCCTGCTACAAGCCGCTCATAGATGTGATGGAATCGATCTTGAAGTAAATGGTGAGATTTGACAAGCGGGATATAGGATTCTCCTGGAAAAATCTGCAAGTATAGGATTCGGGAATTGAACCGGATCCTCTAAATGCAAGCGAATGCTTACTTCGCGACTATCCAGCCGACAATTCAAAGAACTTGTTGTTTAAGGTATATTAAAAAATACAAACTTTTATTCGTTAATTATTGCATCATTCTACATTATTTAACCTTATCACCAGTCTTCTAAAACAGAGAAATTTGTATTGATTAAGAAATATAAAATAGTATAGAAACATAATACTAAAGATTTTATACTCACTTCCGTAGGATCCTTTAAAGTTAAGTAAGAATAAAATAGAAAGAGTGAAAATTAACATTATGTTAAGCAATACAAAGTTAATGCTCGCTAAATTATTATAGAATGCTGTATTTGTAAGCTATATAAAGTTCTTTATTATATATGTCATTAAATTTATAATCTATATTTATTGGATGAGAAGAAAATTATCTTATAATTATCTAAATTATCGTAAAAACTGCAATCTATTAAATTGCAATATTTGTAATAATTAGATAAATTTAATCTGATTAACTTATAAAATAATAAAACAAAATTTAAAAATATCTCATTAAGTGCATATGTGCAATAAGTATATGCGATTTAAGTCATCAGCAATAATAATGAAATTAATTTTTTAATTGATTTTAAATGATCTAAAATCATTTTTATTATTAATATTCTTTAATTAATATGTTTATTAAATATAAATATAATTAGTTTTTAAATTTGTACATGGTAAATTTGTACGCCATATATAAATTTAAAAACTAATTATATTTATATTTATACGTATTGTATTATATAATTAATTAATAATGGGTAAGCTCTGAAATGTATTGTATTATATAATTAATATGTAATTATATTTACATTTACAGTATTGTATAGAAAATTCTTTAATAGTTTCATTATTCTGACTGAATTTTTTATATACTTACATGATATTAGAATATTATTAATACTGTTTTATTGTTAATCGTTATTAATTGTATTTTCTAAATATATGCATTTAATAATTCCTGAATAAAGTGAATACTGTATTCTTAATTGTTTTCCTTATTTACTGTTATTGTTATTGTTTTCTTTATTTAGGATATATCTCTTATTTTAAGACGTGATAATTATTAATAAATTAGTGATTAATGCATATTAATAAAATTAAATAATGCTTAATTAGAGGTTGAATATAAAATTAGTTTCATGATGAAAATATTTTGTATAATGCAAAGTAATGATATTCTTTTAATGGAATAGATCATAATTTATTTAAACGGCAAAAATAGATGAATTTCTATCTCAAATAAATTATTCTTTTGTAGTTAATTGCCGAATTTTATGAAAGATAAAAAGTTTCTAAGTAATATCAAAGAATGGCTGGTTTATATTTTTTATCTATTTTATTTAACTAATGTTAAGCGAAATTAATTTGATAAATTTTAAAGTGATTTCAGTATGTTTTCCTATTTACAACTAAAAATTATATTTTCATTTATCATAATTTTGTTAAATTTGAATCTAAAGTTTAACTAGTAGATTGTTTTATCCTACTTTTGAAAGGAAAATGAGGCGTATAAAATTACTATGTTAAAATTATGTTGGAAAATGAGGCGTTATAAAATTACTATGTTCTTAAAATTACTATAAATGTCCCCACTAATAACTTTTGAACTATTTAGTTGATTTTTAAGAAATTTGTTATTAAAGTTCTACTATTAAAGGTAATCTCATCATTTAATCCTCTAGTTTCAACTATTTAAAATTGGCGGTAGTTTAAATTTGAAAGATTTCTTCCTAATAATTTTTGAACTATTTGAATGATTTTTATAAAATTTAGCATTAAAATCTAATTTGTAATAATATCAATTTATCCTTGTAGATTAATCCGTTTAAAAATAAGGAGCATTCAACTTTCTGAAGTTTTTGAAAATTGATGCCCACCATTCAATATTTTAAACTAGTACCCAACATAAAATTTTATGAAAATATAATTTGTTCCTCATCAACTGCGATTTAATTTGACTTGCTGAGTTAAGTAAAATCACTCTTTTCACTTAATAACCATATACTATAATATGAAATAAAATAATAAAAATATGAAGTAGTATTAGAAAGCATAAATTCTTTCATCATCACAGTAAATATACAGTAGTTAAGTTACTTTAGATGTGTTAAAAAATATTTATATTAAATTATATATAATTGCAACAATTCCATAAAACTTAGTTTACGCAAATAGTTTTACAAAACGAATACAGCTGACATAATTCTCAAGCTCACGAAAGATAAACTTATATATAATTATCTTTTTCTTCACACGATCCGTCACAATTAGTATTCTTAAGAAAGTAATTACTCAGTAACTTTTATTCTATTTTATATTTTTAACAAACATAAAACAATAAATTTTAATAAAAGGTAAAATTAATCCATATATTTATAACTGTAGTTAATTTTTTCTTTTTAGAATATATGTATATATATTTGAATTAATATTTTTATTACTATTCAATTAGTCTGTAAATTTAAATTTATTAAAGTTTGAAAAAATGTATTTAATATCTTTATTATAAAATGTTTAAATATCATGTAGTTTAATTGCCATGATGTATTGTGAACAAGAGAAGTAAGTGTGATGTTAAAATCAAGAATTCAGAAAATAAATAAAATATTGTACACTAGCTAAAGCACAGCAATAAATGCTATATAGATAAATCAAAAGTTAGAGATTAATGATAAAATAAATTAATATAGAATTAGAGATTTTATATGCATATATTTTTATTTACAGAATGAAAATGTTTATTATACTAGTTTCAGTACTGCTTTTCTTTCATGAAGGACAATGTTCTAATCTTTGTAAGTAAACTTGACTTTATATTACTTAAAATTTATAATAATTAAAAATATTAAAGATTAATAAAATTTTAATTATTTCTTTAGATAAAAGAAGTGAAAGAACAGATAGATCTAATCAATTTATTGACGATTTCTTAGAAAATACTAAAGCAGAAAATAGACATAAAATAGAGCCTTATCTTCCCGAAGATATTTCATATGGATTCGAGCAGAAAGTAAAATTTGTAAACGTTAATGGAGAATTATTATTTAAAGATATGTCAATTAGCGGTATAACTTCTATTTATCGAGACGGAGATTCGACAATGACCAAGAATGGCGATATTGTAAAAATTAGTTGCGATTTAGGAATGGGTGTGTTAGAATTATATTCAAAAATAAAACTTTCATTTATGAAAATGGGATATACTTTAACTTTAGTTGGTGAGATCGGACATGTCACGATTCACATAGAAGCTAGTCAAGATACTAGTTCTGGAGAATCACCCACTATTGATAAATTGCAAATTTACAACATGAAAGGATTGAAAGTAAAAATAAGTGGCCTAGGCCCTATGAATTTTCTTTTAAATAAGATAAGCGATATAACATTGAAGATTTTTAAAGGAAAAATTAAAAGTAAACTAGAAGATAAACTGAAAGAGGTATTCGAAGATACTCTTGAAAATACTAACTTTCCAGAATTTTAACAAATTGCTGAGAAATAAAATTCACTTTTAGAATGAATATGTGCTTTCTTTTTACACTATTACTTTAATCTGTCCTTATGGTATTTAAAAAAAAAACAAATCTAGTGTTTTCTGTAATATTTTAAAATGTTTATCCTTAAAGTTTTCATAATAATAATGAAATATATCATTTTTATAAAATTAAAAATAATTTTTTATTCTTTTTATTTGTCACAATCTTAAAACTAAATTATTTCTTATATAACATAAGAAGAATAATTATTAATATCGTGTTTAATTTAAAATTAAATATATAAAGTGTATGAGAAAAACTTTAAATAAACTAACACAAAAACTACTGTTAATATAAAATGTGAAAAGTGATATTAAGCTTATATATAATAAAAAGTAAATATTAATCACAGATATAACAATGTACTTAACAGTAGTTAATAATGAGATCGTTTGATTCCATTAAATTGTTTATTTCGTTCATCTTCATCTTTATCGAAGTATCTATTATATTACTATTTTAGACAGAACTTCCAAAGAAATTTGTACAGACAACGACTACCTTCTAATACAGCGGCTCTCAACATTTTCATAAATGCGTATCACCAAACTCAAAATTTAAAAATTTCAGTACCATCAATAAAAATATGCCTCGTATACAAACAGGAAGTCAAGAGTATACGCGTACCAACAGTCATGTCTTGCGTACCATCAGTGATACACGTACTACAGACTGAGAACCGCTGTTCTAATAAATATTGATTATCCTGAACATGGCAGTAATAAAAAATTTTTTAACAAATCTTTAAATTTTTATTTCATTCATTATTATTATAAAGAATTACTATTAAAATTAATAAATTAAATTCGATATCTTCTTAAATATTTCTAATAGATTTAGCATATAGTCCTCTCAAAGATGAACAGTAGATGATTACTGAAACCGTTCGATGTTATTTAATGATTTTAATTATTATAATTTCTGTACGATTAAATTATTTTCTATATTCTGAAAAGTAGAATAAATGTTGTTACTTAGGCTAATGATAATTCATTCATAAAGCTAAAATATAATTAGTCTATCTGTTAAAGTTTATTTTTATTTTAAAATGTTTGCCATCTTGTTAAGAAGACAAGTTCATATATATAATTTATATTCGAATTATTAATTCTCGATATTTTTTATTAAGAAACACTTTAATTTCTACCATTAATAATAATAATGCATCATTTATTTTCGGCAGTCTATTTGTAAATACTATTTCTGCCAGCATTTAATAAAAATAAATTTCTGTTACTATCTTATAATAATTGAGAGATAAAAAACTTTAATGATTCAAAATATTTAATATATTATATGAGACAAAAGATACAGTAGTTCTAATTAATGTCAAAATTACATATATAGCTAATATTAAAATAAGGTGGAGTGGGGTAAGGGCGTACTTGGGGGAAATGCATTATCGGGATTTTTTTATTATAAGATTATCGAAATTTTGTTATTTGATATTATAGTATTCTACTACAAGTTAATATCGACCTATCGACGTAGATAACTCACGATTAATGATGCGAATTCAGTATTTACATCGACTTTTACAAACGCGTCGCGTCCGAACAGCAAACAAAACTTTGACAGCATTTTAAAAGTGCAATAATTCTTAAGATAACTTCATATTAGGAGATATTTTTTAGTAAGTACGAAGAATATTGATTAAGGTTTACATTACGTAAACAATATTTTTTGACATTTCAAAATTTATTGAGATAAACCCTGGTAAGCACTTGCCCCGTAAATATTGTTACCTGGGGAAAGTGCGAATCTGCACCTTGGGATAATCGCGTTATAGGCTGTTCTGGCCTGATAACGCGTTCAATTTTATTTTTTCGTGTTCTACATTTTAATCTGTTCATTAGTTTCTTTTTCTAGCATATAACATGGATCGCAGCTACGTCAGAAAAACCAACAGGAACGATTATTCAAAAGAAATTAACGGCATGAGAACATTATCCCAGATGACGATTGATAAATGCAAATATATCAATTAAAATTTTCGTATAAACCATTTTTTATTAGATAAAATATTTTGTCATATTTCACTATACCATCCCTCACATTTCACAAGGGGAGGAAGGAGCCATCGAAAAGTGACCCGTGTAAAAGAGTTTAGATCACTATGCCTTCGATTTTTAAAAAATCCAAGTCAAATGTCATGACGCCGGACCACGCCGTTTATATACCTAAAAAATAGATCATTTTCAGCTAAACGGATGGCCTAAGAGTTAAGGCGCTTATATGCGCAAGTGAAGGTTGTGAGTTCGAGTCTCGTTTACGTATTTTTTTTTTTTTCAAGTGAATAATTAAAATATTACTAGGAATAAAACTTCAGATAAAAATCAAGTTTTTTGTCATAGTTACGTATGGGATAGTAGCAACTCGTCGAATTGCTACTATCCATACGTAAAGAGGCTTCGAGCGCAAATGGATATATTAGATATCACCTACGCATAGTGAATTACGGCTAATTAGAGAGTGAGCGAGATAAAGCGAGAAAGAGTCCGAACAATAATTGAAAAGTGAGTTTCCAAACGTAACGAATTATGACAAAAAAAAACTTACTTTTACATTGAAGTTTTATTGTTAATAATATTTTAATTCATTAACTTGAAAAAACAAGGTACATAAACGAGACTCGAACTTACAACATTCAGCTCCTTATGGCACTGCACTATACCTTAGCCACTACACTGCCGCTTTGGTTGAAGCATCTGCAATTTTTTAGGCATATAAGGGGTGCGGTCCGGCTTTATGATATTTGACCTCGATTTTTTTAATAACGAAAGGTATAATGACATAACTCTTACACAGGAGTTTTTTTCGATGGCCCATATCTGTAGGTTAAAGCTTATCGAAATCGGTGGGTCGGAGTTGTCCTCTGACATTTCAAGAGTTCAATTCTCGTTTATTAACAAAGAATAACTCTAAAACGAAACAACCTATCTTAATGCGGTAAAAAGCATTTTATAGAAATTTTTTCCTAATTCTGCTCGTGCCAATTAGGATGCGTAAATAAACTTCAAAGGTTTTTTAACTTGCACGTACCCCGTTTCGGGTTAAGTGCGTGATAGCTAACATTTTGTAAGATTTTGTCGCAAATATAAAATTTTCAAAAATGATTTAAGTATTAACTGGAATGCCATTATTAACGACCCTGCCAAATATCTGTATGATAGGTTGAAATACCCTCGTTTAAAGTCCAACTTTGTAAAAACGCTATGCATTTGCCCCACTCCACCTTATAAATTTTAAGACTAAGATTTTTATTTTGAATCAATAAAAATTGACCATAATTTAATATTTTCTTTCTATCCTTTACTTAAAATTTGATTCTTAGAAAGAGAAAATTAATTCTTTCAAAAAGGAATGCTTTTAATTTATTAATTAATTAAAAAAAAAACAAATCTGGTTATTAGAAAGTGAAACTTGGATTAAGAAAAATATTAGAAATTAATATTATCAGTACGGTTCACACTAACTAACATTTTTAAAACAATATTATTTAGTAATATTTAGATAGAAAATGAATTTTTCAGCATTCATTTTCTGTTTAATTCAATCAAAAACATTGTCCGTTTCTGACTGCATTTGATCTAATAAAATATTCTAGGATAATTTTCGGAAAATTAAAATACTATTCAGAATTTTTCAAATACAAATATTACTGTTCGAAAATATCTAAACAAGCAGCAAAATATTTTAGTGTCTTATGAATATTATAGGTATGATGATTATTTTTTAAAATATCTTACGGACAATCATAGCCTTATATTATTTTTATCAAAAAATAAAAGGAAAGTGATCATCTTGATGTCTCGGACCAAATGATATTTATCACATAAGTTCTTATGGTATTGGAACGTCAATATTCACAGTGTTTTCCAAGAATACAGAGTTTATCTTTTTTAATAAAATCAAATATGCAGTAAAATATTGTATAAATAAAATATCATCATCATTGGTTTTCTGCCCAAAAGCAGGTCCCGACCAGTCATCCCTCTTCTCTCTACTTTTCTCTATTTCTCACTCTTTCTCTTAGGCCTGCATAGCCATTCTCCTTTATCAGCTCATCAAGTAACTTCTTCCTTTTTCTTCCTCTCCTCCTCTTTCCTTGTACTGTTCCTTCATTCCTTTCCATAAGCTTTCCCTCCTTATCACATGCCCAATCCAATTTCTTTTTCTCCTTCTAATTGTCTTCAACAAATATAGACAATTGATTCATTTGAATATTTATTACCAACGTAAAATCTGAGTTTATTTCGTTGTAAAATACAGGGACTCTGATTTATTCATTTTTATGAAAAATTTTGACAATAAAATATTTTAAAAATCATCTTTATGATTAATATAATTTTATACAGTATAATTTTAGTACAGCAATACTGAAACAGTGATTGTGAAACTACTTTTAATGATTGTTAATGTTACTTTCGATAATGTCCTATTGATAATTAACTTTTGATAGTAAAGTTATTTAGTTTTGTAATAAATTCTCATGATATGATATAAATTATATATGTGCATCACGTTATGATAGTTGCATCATATCTCTCGTACTGGATGAAATACCTACCTAGTTAGTATCTTTTCCACTTTTAACTGAATTTTCGTTTGCGCCCACACCATTTATGGCTTAGAGCCTAAACGGTATGTCATATTTTATGGCAAAACAGCTTACTTTGTAAAAATTTATCGATCAATTCAAATTTATTAGTGAGGACAAACTATCAGCATACTGAGCATAAAGCCTCATTTTTCTTTAGAATGTTATGAAGTAGATTATAAATCGTATAGTAATTCAAATTATTTAATGGCTAAAGAATATAGAAATATTTTCCTTTTAGTTGTAGTATTAATTTTAAATCAATAAAGAACTACAATATTTTAAAAGAAATTTACTGAAAATGATTTATCTCAAGGAAATATGTGATAATCTATTCTAAAAATTCCAGTTTAATTATATTATTATTCGTAAGTTTTATATTAGCTTACATTTCCACTTTCAAATTTTGTTTTAATATACTGTACATACTATACAATACAATACACGCTAAAAATAAATGAAATAATGTGTCTATATACATTATTTCATTTATTTTTTTCGAAATTTGACTTAATAATTAGGTTAATTTTATTTTGTGAATTGTTATATTTTATAGTATTATAATATTTTATATCATTATTATTTTATTATTATACGATATACATTATCTTTTATATTCTTATATGCTGTTAGTAATTCTTAAATATGATTATAATTGTTTATATAAAAATTTAAAATTAATTTTCAGATTAAATATTAATATATAATTAATTTAATTTTATAGATTTTATATTCGTAATATCATTAGTTTGCGTAAGTAATTAATTTTATATTGTGTTAATATTTACAGGTTATTATTATAATGTACAAATGTTAATTAACAAAGTTATTAATGAGATTTTATGTTCATAATATGATTAGTTTGCGTAAGTAATTAATGTTATATTGTGTTAATATTTATAGGTGATTATATAATGTACAGATGTTAATTAACAGAGTTATTAATGATCAAATTAGTTTTTAGAAAATTAAATTTATAAAATGTAATTTTTTGAATGGGGAAATAATAATATTGATTTGGAATAAATTATTTTAATCTTTTATAATATATTTTTTAGATTTGTATAAAATTTTAATTTACATAAATACAGTACTTAAGCTTAATTGAATATATAATTTATATAAAAATTTTATTAATATGTTTTTCATAATTATTCTATAAGTTGATAAATTCTAATCTAAACAATTTGAAACTTTTGAATTTATCTTTTAAACTATGATATTTTTATCTACCTACTGGTGTGAATAAACCAGATGATTAAATAAACTATTTGACATTTTCTCACGAACAGATCTGGAACGAATAAACTTGATTATTATTATTTTCTTTGTCGGTCGATTTAATAACTACAGACTTAACTAAATAGTATCAAAATATTTCAGTAAATCCACACCATGATAACTCATTGTAGGATTATAAATGGAGTATAAATTGTAAGCAATCATACTTCATATTGATGCATAATTGCTTAAAATAGAAAGAGGTCTTTTAATTGAAAATAAATTTTGTAAATATACTTTATAGGAAATTTTTTCGCTTTTCATTTTTATATACAGCACTCTATAACACAAGTTTGTTTTACAGTTGTTGATATATTCAAATTTAATTGTTTTGTTAAGTATATAAAATCAAAATGAAATGTTTTGAACTTGACATGTCATCATTAATAATCTATTGAAAACCGAATAATTTTTTGAAATAAAATTCAAGCTTCCTTTGATAAATAGTTTTATTTAATTGTCAATTTTTGATCATGATAATCCAAATAGCAAAAATCATTATTGATTATTGATTAAATAATCACAATATCGGATCCAAAATTTATTTTTATAGGATTAAGAATCATCAGATTTTAATATAAATAAGTTAATAGGGCATAAAGTTATGCTTGGACTATATAATAAGAATTATTTATTTTATTTTTATTAAATTAACTTGTCATATACAGTTATCAGAGATTATATAATATCTTAGAATGTCTTTCTCTAATTCTACATAAACAGGGGTTTTGTCACACTAAACATACTATTTTTATCTTAATTCAATGTTAAAGTAAAGGTTATTGATAGAATGTTAGTCTATCATTGATTTATATAATTATAGAAAAATAGATTCATTCAACTTCTTTGCAAGAAAGATGACATTTATTCAGGATAATTTTTACTAATTAATAATATTAATTTAAATTGTGATATTAAGATAAATTATTTTATTCATTCAATACAATAAAGTCGATTGTAGTAGATTATTTAACAATTATAAGTGATCGATATTTTTCTCTGGAAAATTATGCAATTTTATTTACTATCATTATCAAAGTAAACTGATAAATTTACTAGATAAAATTATAATGTATCTTATTCTCATATAAATAACTTGCAGTTATTGTTTGTGAAATTGTTTATTCCATTTCTACAAAAACAATATTTTATTGCATCTAAAAGCTCAAAAAAAGTAAGAATTTCATTTATAGAAATATTTTCTATACATTAATTTAAATTATTTATTTATGTGTAATAAATTAATAATAATTTTTGTATCAATATGATTCTGCTTATACACAGTAGTCATTATATTGAATATTACTGTAAATATAACTTAGTTATAAATTGTCATATTGGTTTATATTTATTATACACACACAAATTTATATGGATTTAAATATATTAATATAGTATTTTTATATCTATCAATAGATATAATATCAGAAAAGTAGAATCATTATTAATGTATAATTTAGTTAGTATTTCCATAATAATAGCTAGATATTTTTCTTTCTTTATATTTAAACTGTATATGTGTATATACAGTTTAAATATAAAGAACATTCATTCTTCATAATTCATTAAAATAATTTGAAAATTTTAATTATAAATTATTATAAACAAAACTTTTATTCGGTATAAAGCAATTTTTCTTAATTTGAATATTTTGTAGTATACATCATCATTTATTTTGAATTTATTAAACTTTATTTTGGATATCATTTAAAATATTTTAACTTGTTACTTATTTACTTATTTAAAATATTTTTAAAATTTTAATTTATATATGTATAATA
>AYEL01045404.1:0-35721 GCA_000484575.1 Olivierus martensii
GTCAACCGACGAACCGATTTTTTATATCGCACTTTCATAATGTATATTTGTTTCAGATTCTTCTTTATTCATTTTTATTCAAATTTATCAATATTTTATTATTTGCACACAAATAAAGACTTGTAATTTAGGTAATTATTTTTTTTTCTCGTTATAATCTGTTTTGTAAAAAAACTATGTATTTAATTTATTTAATAGGCTATATATTAGAAGATATATCGTCGTAAGGACATTACGATATAAAAATAAAATAAATACAGGAATATTGTAAAAAATTTATAAAAAATTATTTAATTTTTTTGAAATAGGAGTATTTTTTTATATCTCACAGCGAAATGTCCTTGCAACAATTGTTCTAATAGCAAGTGTAACTAGTGGGCCGCTATGAGGATAATGCCAGAACCGAAAATATGTCCCAGTACGCCCCTGTATATTATTATTGGTGATATAAAATATTCTGATTACATAATCCAGACGATTTAGTGCACTTCGGATTATATGTATACTCTATTATATTCAGAAATGTACTGAATTAATAAATTTTAACTGTAAAAGAAAATTCTAATATTGTTTAATTTTCTATTTTAGTTTCTCTATTTTAAAAAACGTTATACAGTAAAATCCCGTTTAACGCGGGGGATACGTTCCAAACAAACCAAGCGCTAAACGAAACAGCGTTAAACGAGGTAATCTTAACAGGTAAATAATGGGAATAGGTGAAACGGGACAATGAATAAAAAGTATACGTATCTTTTTTATTTTGTAACATGTATTACTATTGTATTACATTAATTATAGACATTTTTATTGCTAATATCGATTTGTATTCATAAATCATTCACGAAAATCAAAAATATTCAAGTAAATAATTTGTTTGTGAGGAAGAAGGTTCTTCCTCATTTGATACTTTTTGTTTTTTCATTAAGAATCATCTAACGAAAAATCGTTTGCTTTTTCCTCTTTCGTTCAGCAAGCAACTGTCGATAGCAAGACACTGCATCCATGACACTTCGTCTTACCTTTGAACATCTATCAAAATTTGGATCATTTTGCATAAAATGATCAATAATTTCCATAATAGTGGCTAAACTTTAACTGTAAAATAATGTTCAAAAATGTAACGATCAAAAATGTGAACTGTGACCGCAGCAGACTTCCGCATATACTGCATTTAACTGATATCAAACACATTGCGAGACGGCATAGGAGTATCAAAGCAACAATTAGTGCGATTTCCGATTTATGTGAGTATAACGGTTTGAAAAACCGCGCCACTGTGAATCAATAAAAAATGAAGTATTTGAAAAAACCACGTTATATCGAAACAGCGTAAAACGGAGCAGCGTTAAGCGGGATCTTACTGTACTCTATATTAAATTGCAAAATCTCTTAATATTGTCCTAAATAATATAACTGACAAATCAACAATAATTATTTTTTTAAATCTTTAGCTATATTTTAAAATTAGATAATTATTGATAAAGCATTTTCATAGATAACAAAATTTATTTATAGTATAACATATAGGAATATATTAATTCCTCAATGCATATGAATCTCAAACTAAAGTAGTAGAATTCGTTTTTCTATTTGTTCTATAATTGATAAATCAAAAATCAATTTTTATTATCATAAGGAAAATAAAATACAACATATTAAAATAAATGTCAGTTATATCAGCAGAACTTATACTATTTTTATAATGCTGAATTAACATCAAGGATATTTATGAAATATTTTCTAATGCGCCATTTTGAATTTTTTAATAAATTATAAAATGAAATTTTAAGTTATGATTGACTTCTATAATAATGATTTTGCACAATTTCAAAAAAATTGCTTTATTTTCCCAGCATCTAATGCAATATTCATAGATAATGCAGTGGATAAATAATAGCATATTATGGAAATATTCCGATGTTTATTAATATCAATTATTCTGATGTTTATTATTAATATTAATATCAGAATATTTCCATAATATGCTATATTTTTATGTTTCTGTTTATTGACAATAAAAATATTAATTTATCAATTAATATTTTTATTGTCAATAAACAGAAACATAAAAATATAGCATATTATGGAAATATTCTGATATTAATATTAATAATAAACATCAGAATAATTGATATTAATAAACATCGGAATATTTCCATAATATGCTATTATTTATCCACTGCATTATCTATGAATATTGCATTAGATGCTGGGAAAATAAAGCAATTTTTTTGAAATTGTGCAAAATCATTATTATAGAAGTCAATCATAACTTAAAATTTCATTTTATAATTTATTAAAAAATTCAAAATGGCGCATTAGAAAATATTTCATAAATATCCTTGATGTTAATTCAGCATTATAAAAATAGTATAAGTTCTTCTGATATAACTGACATTTATTTTAATATGTTGTATTTTATTTTCCTTATGATAATAAAAATTGATTTTTGATTTATCAATTATAGAACAAATAGAAAAACGAATTCTACTACTTTAGTTTGAGATTCATATGCATTGAGGAATTAATATATTCCTATATGTTATACTATAAATAAATTTTGTTATCTATGAAAATGCTTTATCAATAATTATCTAATTTTAAAATATAGCTAAAGATTTAAAAAAATAATTATTGTTGATTTGTCAGTTATATTATTTAGGACAATATTAAGAGATTTTGCAATTTAATATAGAGTACAGTAAGATCCCGCTTAACGCTGCTCCGTTTTACGCTGTTTCGCTATAACGTGGTTTTTTCAAATACTACATTTTTTATTGATTCACAGTGGCGCGGTTTTTCAAACCGTTATACTCACATAAATCGGAAATCGCACTAATTGTTGCTTTGATACTCCTATGCCGTCTCGCAATGTGTTTGATATCAGTTAAATGCAGTATATGCGGAAGTCTGCTGCGGTCACAGTTCACATTTTTGATCGTTACATTTTTGAACATTATTTTACAGTTAAAGTTTAGCCACTCTTATGGAAATTATGGATCATTTTATGCAAAATGATCCAAATTTTGATAGATGTTCAAAGGTAAGACGAAGTGTCATGGATGCAATGTCTTGCTATCGACAGTTGCTTGCTGAACGAAAGAGGAAAAAGCAAACGATTTTTCGTTAGATGATTCTTAATGAAAAAACAAAAAGTATCAAATGAGGAAGAACCTTCTTCCTCACAAACAAATTATTTACTTGAATATTTTTGATTTTCGTGAATGATTTATGAATACAAATCGATATTAGCAATAAAAATGTCTATAATTAATGTAATACAATAGTAATAATACATGTTACAAAATAAAAAAGATACGTATACTTTTTATTCATTGTCCCGTTTCACCTATTCCCATTATTTACCTGTTAAGATTACCTCGTTTAACGCTGTTTCGTTTAGCGCTTGGTTTGTTTGGAACGTATCCCCCGCGTTAAACGGAATTTTACTGTATAACTTTTTTAAAATAGAGAAACTAAAATAGAAAATTAAACAATATTAGAATTTTCTTTTACAGTTAAAATTTATTAATTCAGTACATTTCTGAATATAATAGAGTATACATATAATCTGAAGTGCACTAAATCATATGGATTATGTAATCAGAATATTTTATATCACCAATAATAATATACAGGGGCGCACTGGGACATATTTTCGGTTCTGGCATTATCCTCATAGCGGCCCACTAGTTACACTTGCTATAAGGACAATTGTCGCAAGGACATTTCGCTGTGAGATATAAAAAATACTCCTATTTCAAAAAAATTAAATAATTTTTTATAAATTTTTTACAATATTCCTGTATTTATTTTATTTTTATATCTTAATGTCCTTACGACGATATATCTTGTAATATATGGCCTATTAAATAAATTAAATACATAGTTTTTTTACAAAACAGATTATAACGAGAAAAAAAAAATAATTACCTAAATTACAAGTCTTTATTTGTGTGCAAATAATAAAATATTGATAAATTTGAATAAAAATGAATGAAGAAGAATCTGAAACAAATATACATTATGAAAGTGCGATATAAAAAATCGGTTCGTCGGTTGACGGCCCATATTGTTACGACGGCACCAGCCCTTCTGGCATTTGCCAGAACACCCTTATGGCCAGTCCGCCTCTGATAATATATGCTTTATTGATGGAGATTTAGTAATTTTATGTAGAATAAAAATATATCAGTATAAGAATTTGCTACTACTTTTTTATTTCCATCCATTTTTAATACAGTATTGCAATATATAATAATATATAATTTAATGTTATAACTTTTTAAATAAAAATATAGAGGACAAAATTTTTTATTTTATAATTTTCTTAATAAATACATTTGATAATTTATATAAAATTAATAAGAATAGAGCCATTTCTTATCAATTAATATTTTTATTGTCAATAAACAGAAACATAAAAATATAGCATATTATGGAAATATTCTGATATTAATATTAATAATAAACATCAGAATAATTGATATTAATAAACATCGGAATATTTCCATAATATGCTATTATTTATCCACTGCATTATCTATGAATATTGCATTAGATGCTGGGAAAATAAAGCAATTTTTTTGAAATTTGAAATATTTGGAAGATAAATAGTAGTATAATATAAGAAATATGTAAGACATTTTTCTAATGCAATACAGTAATTCTCGGCACGTCAGAAAAAATTTTTCCAATGGCTTATATTCCGATCAGTTAGCAAATATTATACAAAGTATAAACAGTAATGTTAGCAGGATGCTGTTATGGAAGGATTTTATTTTAATAACAAACTAAAAGATGTTCACTTTTAGTTTGTTATTAAAATATTGGAAACTAATAGAATGATATTGGAAACTAATAAAATACAGTAATGATCAAAATAAGATATAAAATAAGTTCGTTTTGTGCAAAATCATTATTATAGAAGTCAATCATAACTTAAAATTTCATTTTATAATTTATTAAAAAATTCAAAATGGCGCATTAGAAAATATTTCATAAATATCCTTGATGTTAATTCAGCATTATAAAAATAGTATAAGTTCTGCTGATATAACTGACATTTATTTTAATATGTTGTATTTTATTTTCCTTATGATAATAAAAATTGATTTTTGATTTATCAATTATAGAACAAATAGAAAAACGAATTCTACTACTTTAGTTTGAGATTCATATGCATTGAGGAATTAATATATTCCTATATGTTATACTATAAATAAATTTTGTTATCTATGAAAATGCTTTATCAATAATTATCTAATTTTAAAATATAGCTAAAGATTTAAAAAAATAATTATTGTTGATTTGTCAGTTATATTATTTAGGACAATATTAAGAGATTTTGCAATTTAATATAGAGTACAGTAAGATCCCGCTTAACGCTGCTCCGTTTTACGCTGTTTCGATATAACGTGGTTTTTTCAAATACTACATTTTTTATTGATTCACAGTGGCGCGGTTTTTCAAACCGTTATACTCACATAAATCGGAAATCGCACTAATTGTTGCTTTGATACTCCTATGCCGTCTCGCAATGTGTTTGATATCAGTTAAATGCAGTATATGCGGAAGTCTGCTGCGGTCACAGTTCACATTTTTGATCGTTACATTTTTGAACATTATTTTACAGTTAAAGTTTAGCCACTATTATGGAAATTATTGATCATTTTATGCAAAATGATCCAAATTTTGATAGATGTTCAAAGGTAAGACGAAGTGTCATGGATGCAGTGTTAAGTTCGTTTTAAATATAGCATTTAATATTTCGATTAGGAATAATTATACTATTACTGATTAAAATGTTTGAATAATTCTAATGGGATGAATTCTGACTCCATCTAATTCCTACTTGCATATGCTATTGGGTATAAAATGATTATCTTACACTTATTTGGGAACACCAGGATTTGCATATCTCAAAAGATCGTTATTCTTTTTTTTTCTGGCATGGATAATATGAAATCTGTTTTGGCTGGATATCTGTTCCTTCAGCTGCAAAGAAATTTTTTATTTTCTCGTTTTTGCGTTATTTAGATTTCTTGTTTTAAGTTGCCATTTGAATAATGCTTCTTTGTAGATATGCAACAGTACAAAATTTTCTTATAAATTTTTTGACACCTTCTAGGAATTATAAACCTCAATAAAAATTAATACGAAAAAATTATGGAGAGTTTTTCTTTTTATAAAATTAATTATAGAAAGGAAAATTATGCAATTAATACGGTAGTTTATTATGTTTTGATAAATTATAAAAATATTTTACTTTGAAAATGTTTAAAATAGTATCTGTTTAATAATTCTAAAACAGAAAAATAATAATTAAAAAATTATACTACATATTAATAATCAAAAAGTGATGACGGACGCTAATGTGGAAATTATTAATAGTATGTATGAAGCTCTTATACTTTTGACCTTATTACGATATTGACAGTTCCTTAAACAGAAGGTTATATTTAATCCGTGGATAAGGCCAATGCGTCAACAGGAAGAGACAAACAGATGACAGATATCAGCAGCAGGGATGATTCTCTAAAGACACAATAAAATACTGAATAATATATTTGTTCACTCAATTGTTGGTCATTTATCGGGATCAAACTCATCATGAAAATTTAAGATTTACACTTAATACTATCAGAATCAGTAAACTTCAATCCATCACATAACACCCATAAACATGCACAATTATAAAGAAAATTCCAATTTATGAAAAAGATCATAGCTATTCAATTTAAATAGCATAGATAATCGTAGATTAACAGATCATAATTTAAAGAATAAATAGTTTTATTTAATAATCTATAAGGCACTATAGAGTGGATCGGGGGAAGATGCTTATTTTTCTCTAATTCTTTATTATTTAAACAGGTGGCGATAAAAGGTGGTTTAATTTCAATCTCTGCTCACCGAGCACACAGTTTTCGGAATTTCAGTTTTTCGGACACAATCTTGTGCAGAAGTGACCTGGAAATCTGCAGAATTTGCAGGGAAAGTATCGTTATGGAGAAACGTCTGTTCTCTATAATCTTCGCATCAAATCTGCATCAATCAGAGATGGCCGCCCACTTCGTTCGTTATCATGAACATTTTCACGAGATAGCACCCTCGTCGCGGTAGAAGTTGATTCCAGATGTCAATCCCTGACAATTATAATTATCATTCTACATAAAAATGAATATGAATTTTTATTTAATTAAAAAATCAAAATAAATTTGATCAAATAAGATATAATTGAAATAAGAATAACCAGTTTTGATTTCTATCGATTTTAAATTTTTTGCTTATTTTTTATAGAAAATTATAAAAAACTATGTGCATTAAATGCAGAAACCAAAAGAAATATTTTGAATGGTAAAAGAGAAATTGAATGTATTGCAATTTTAGTTCAAAAGCAAAATTTTATACATGATAATTTTAAAGAATTAACAATATTATCAGGAAATGATTGGATGAATGAAATAAAAGTAAGAAAATCTTTTAATTTATAAAATTTATTTCAGTGAAAATTGAGCAGTGTTATAAAATAATTACATTAAAAGATTGAGTTCACTCACTAATTTTCATCATATATTGATAATTATAAAAATATCAAAAGACTATAATTAATTAATTAATAATAAAAATATAAGTAAATTGATTACTGATATTTTAGTTAAATAATAGTAGTAGTTAGTTTAGTAAAAGTATAAGCAAATTGATTATTTTAAAATAATATAGAATCAAGATTATGAATCCAGTAACCAAACAATTGGAATTACTAGAAATTTTAAACAATAGAATTATTACCATATGTTATATCAAAAACAGAATCTATTTAGCTATTTTTTAATGAATTTTTAAATTTTAATTATATATTAGTTTAATCTTGTTGGATTAACATCACCGATTTTGTCACTGTCCACCTGCAGCTGTTAGATACAGTTCCCATCTGACTTGTTTGTTTTTATAAGTAACCCCTACTCCCATATATGGTCAGGTTGTCCCCTCTGGAATGCACAGTCGAGCTAAGTGTGATGTACGGTCGAGTCGTCTGGTTGTAACCATCTATTATATTAGTTCTTGTATTTTAGTAAAATGTTCTAATAAATGTGTTCTTGTTCGTTCGGTTCCATATTTGATTCCAATGTGTGAATCTTCGATCCACAACATCCTCAACAAATCTAAACTATAAAAGCGAGTTAACTGTAATGATTTATGATTCTTAATTATAGATAATTATCTTCATCCAAAATATTCAAAAATATTATTACAATGAAATTAAAATTTAATAGCATCAAGTTATATGTATACTATACTGAGAATATTAAACATTTTTTTCAGAATTGTAAACTTGATAATTTTTATTTGGAAAAATCTATTGAAGATTTAATGAATGATATTAAAAGATTAGAAAATGAAATAAAAGATAAAGAGTAAGTTCATTTAAATTATCAAAAAATTGAACTTTCCCAGCATTTATTTGTAACAAAATAAATTACAACTAAATTAAAAACCACAAGAAAATAAGCACTGTCAGCAGGCAAATATATTTATTATTCATGTACATTATTACATTTTCAGTATTTTAAGGTTTTCTTCAGCTACTACTACCTGCTAATTAATGAATATTTTTATTTTAAATATATTTCAAAATGACAGAGATTATATCAAAAAAAATAATAATTACTTATAATCAGAACTTTTAATTAAATCTGTGAAATAAGAAATTCTAATTGGTGCAATTATGAAATATATTACAAATATAATATATAAAGTGATTTCCAGTATTTTTAGGTGCCACATATTATTAGTATCGAAATTATAAACAAAACTTAGTATGATTAAAGTTTGTAATTCAAGGAATGTCTATATCAAATTTGTGGAATTTAAATATGAAGTCTAAAAGATTTTGAATTAAAACTGTTATAAACGATAGACAGACAAGTAATGTCACCAAAGCTTGGAAATTTGCTTTGGGTGAAGTTCTCCAGTCCAAAAATGACATGATGTCTAGCATTAATGCAATGGAGATATTCTAGGACTTAAATATAGTTTTGACTAAGTCTGTATACTGAGAGTTTTCCCCTAAACTTTCATGTGTGATGTCATAGTCTTTAAACCAATAACAATGAAGACAGAAATATAGCTTCCTTCTTCCTATTTTAATGGTTGTACTAACAATTAACAGAAAATCCAAACAAAATAGAACGGCTGGTCAGTTAGTTTCTATATATACAATAAAATTAGTAAATGCTAATTATCTATTGAAATAAGAATAATTCAATGAATTCAGGAGTATCATGGAAACTGTTTAGAAGAAAATTTGAATTTGTTCAGAAATATAACAAATTTTTTTATAATCATATAAATTAAAGGAGAATAAAAAGTCCCTTAAAGTCTTCACTTTAACTTAATTCTTATAATGCAGCTTTTTCCAACATGAGATATTTTCAGACATTAATCAGTCATTCTAGTCAGCCCAATTATACTTTTTAATATAATTAAAGTATTTATTATGATCATATAGGCCATCATTAAATTTCTCATTTTTAAAATATTAATGAATATTATAAATAATTTCTCTTCTTTGGTAATGAATTGATTTTACATGTCCTAAACTCCAATTACTCTCTATTATTATATGTACTTTCTTCTCATTGGTCGAAAACAAAGGGAAATATACTACAATTTTATTATTTTTAATAATCTGTGGTCTATTATTACAAAAAATAAAAGAATGAAATGTATATGTGTTAATTGCCATTTCAGTAAGTTATAAGATAATCACTCACTTCAGATAATTTCAGTATTAATTTTAATAAACTGGCAATTATCTAAGATGAATGGATTAAAATTTATTTATTCTATAAAAATGTTATTTCTTAAATTTAAACAAAGTTTTGAATTTAGGCAAGAAATTTTCTTATGGGAAAGAAAATTTAAATTGGCTTTAGAGACACAACAAACATTACAATCAAATCTATTCAAAGAGGAATTTCAGGCAATGGAAATAGCTCTTCATAATTTAAAGGTAAATATGAAAAATATTTTAAAAGTATTATTTATATATTTAATAAAAAACTTTTTTGCTACATACTAATTACAAGGGGCTGCTGACTTATGAATTCATTCAAAATTTTTGGTCACAATTCAAATCCATTATAATTCTGAATATACTTTTCTATAGACTTGATGCTATAAATAGAAATTAGATTCCTCAATTACAAAATTTAGAAATTTTGGGTGAATAGTAATTATAAAATTGATTTGGAACTTATTATATTAAATGATTAATAAATCAGATAATGAAATCCATTTTAAACAAGACATGAGTTCACTAATCATGTTTATCTTTGCTAGAAAAAATTTATAAAAAAATTTTAATTTGTTCAAAAGTGAGCATAAACATGTAAATTAAAATTTTGTCTACAAAATTTGTTTTCAAGAATCAATCATCATATAGAACTCCAATTTTAATGAATCATCATCAATCTATTAATTTATCTAAATATCAAGTAATTTGAAGTACTACAAGATAGCAAAAATTCAAAATAAGATTATCATCATTCAAACTGCATTATTTGTCATATAATAATAATACATTACTTGAAAGCAATTTGATCATTTTTGAAAAATAGTCTACATAATAATTTTTTCTATTTGTTGGTCTTGCAAATCTGAAGAATACAACAAATTACAAAATATTCAAATTCTTAAAGATTTGTTAATTATTATTCTATTAATAATCATTAATTTTGAAATTTTCTCATAATTCTATTATAAGATGGCAATAGTTTAAAATTTGAAAAAGTTAATATCAAAAAATTATATAAAACACATTTCATTTTAAAGAATCAATATATTAACTTTTTTAGCCATTTTACTACATTAAAACTAGGGTTTCTGATTTCCCGGCCTTTTTTCATTTCCAGGAACATAAAATCCATTCCCGGGAATGCATTAAAATTTAATAAAATCTAAAAAAGTGGTTATCTATATTATAATTAGTCAAATGTGGCTGGCTGGAGTCCCTTTTTCGGTGAACCACTGTACCAATTTCTATAAATAGGGTATCGTTAGAAAGGTCTACTTCGGATGTCTGCAACAACAGATCTTTTTTTATTTGGCTATTTTTTAGAGCCCTAGGGCCGAAATTTTATTTTATGACAATAAATATCGCTAGATGGCGCTAAGTGTCAAATAAAGGGGCAACAGATAACTTACCTGCATTACTATTATTGTGTCTTGCAAATTTATCTATATCTGAAGAATACAACAAATTACAAAATATTCAAATTCTTAAAGATTTGTTAATTATTATTCTATTAATAATCATTAATTTTGAAATTTTCTCATAATTCTATTATAAGATGGCAATAGTTTAAAATTTGAAAAAGTTAATATCAAAAAATTATATAAAACACATTTCATTTTAAAGAATCAATATATTAACTTTTTTAGCCATTTTACTACATTAAAACTAGGGTTTCTGATTTCCCGGCCTTTTTTCATTTCCAGGAACATAAAATCCATTCCCGGGAATGCATTAAAATTTAATAAAATCTAAAAAAGTGGTTATCTATATTATAATTAGTCAAATGTGGCTGGCTGGAGTCCCTTTTTCGGATGAACCACTGTACCAATTTCTATAAATAGGGTATCGTTAGAAAGGTCTAATTTTCGGATGTCTGCGTAATTAATATCAATAACAAATACACAAAAGAAGGATATTAATAAATTCCAAAATTTATATTCCTTTATATATAACTAATTTACAATTCGAACTACAAAATACAAATAAAATATTCATCATTCATTCTTAAAGTATGATTTGAGGAAACATAAGCAATCAATGCTCTTATTGCTCAGCCTAGTTCTTAGCTTTGTTAATAAAGAAACCAACAGCAGAATATGCTCTTTCTGCTTCAACTGATGATGGAGGAATTGTTTTCAAAGCCTGGCCCAATTTTATAATACTTGATGATCGATTTCCTGTTGAGTCAAATAACTGAATTCTTGCTTCACAACTTGCTCAAGCTAGAACTCAGACTAGTTGAACATAGGACCTTTGTCTTTGAGTGGATTGCTTTTTCTAATTTTATGTTCAACATCATTGGTTTCTCTTCCAAATTTCCTATGCTCTCTTCTTCACAAGTTAAGTAGGTAATTTGCAATCACTTTTTGAATTACCCATTTAAAATTTTAATAATAATTTAATTTAAAATAATGCAAATTTTATGTTAGCTTCATAAGAAGAAAAAGAAGTAAACAAACCAACCAAATTGCCAACACGTGTCACACTCACAGATCAATTAAATATAATCCGTGATCAGATGTGAGTGCAACTCTGTTAGTAAACCACGCCCACATGCTTTTCCATATTGCCAATTATCAAATTCTTTGATAAATAACTCTCATACAGTCTTCGTGAACATATTTAATTATATTTTATAATTTTTTTCTATCTGCACGGCAGTTAACCAACTATAATTCCCAGGAATACAAAAAGTTTGAAAATCTTACAATTTCCCAGGAATCCAGGATCCCGGAAAAGAAACCCTAATTAAAACCAAGATATCTAATAACTAATCAAAATTATTAGCGACATCTATTACATTCATGCTCATAAAATTCATAATGTAGTATTTAAGTTATAAACTATACAACTGATAATTTATTTAATCTCTGGATATTTGGTTATTTTGAAATTCAGATATTGAATATCCAGTGTATTACTAAACTATATCATATTTTTTTGCACTATATTCACTTGGAATATCTGAATTTAAATTATTAATAAAATAATCATATTAGATTTAATTATTTGTTAATTTATAAATCAATTTTCTATTAATTAGAAATCACATTTATGTATTTGTCTCATCTGATCACTAATATTTTTCTATTTTTTAACAAAGAATTTGAACATAAAATGAATTTCATTAATAATAATTTTTTAAAAATATTCACTTTAGAATAAAAAAAGTAATTTAGAAAGAGAGCAAACTGAAATCATGTTAGAACAACAAAAGGAAGTTCAAATCTATGCAACACTTACAGTAAAACTAGAATTTTTCCAAAATACTGTAAAAAAATATAAGAATGAAAAGTTTTATTTGGAAATTGAAAATTTTCAAAGAACAATTAGAAATTTAGAACAGGTAATTTTTCTAATTTATAATTTTTTATATATTAAACTGAAATAAACTTATTTTTAAATCTTTTTCTGAAAATCATTAAAATAGCATTTTTTAAAATTTCATTAAATATCAAGTTTTCTCATATATGATAAAAGAGAAAAACTTACAGCCTCTCCCTGACTTGTATAATACTCAACTTATGTAAAATATTTTCCATAAGTTTTTAATATTTTTTCAGATATAGAGCATAAACTACTACTGTATTTGTAGATTACAAGTTCGAACATGTTAGTTTACATTTTTAAAGCTTCCTATTACTTGATTTATTTATATTTTTGTATATTGCTTGCTGATCTTAAGTACCATATTATTGGTATGATATACCATGCAGTATTGTCTCCTTTTCAGTCAAGGAACAATATGACACCATAATGTTGTGTAATAATATCACTATAGTCCATCTAGTCCCAGAGGTTTTTTATTTAGAATATATTTATTAAAAATTATTTTTCTGAACTTATGTAAAATCAGTTACATAAAAAGCTACTGTCCAAATTATTTGCATAAGATGGTTGGTTGTAGATTTATTTTATAAACTTTTCTGTGATAATTTAAATTTTTCAACTTTAAGATGTAGTATTCATACTAAAATAGTATTCATAATTGTAAAGAAAGTATCATCATCATCATCACATAACAATTATTAAATTTGAAAAAATAAATATACTACTGTTTGTGATTTAGAACATTGAATTGCGGATAGTTCCAGGTTTCAAAAACTCTCTTACAGTGCTGTAGCGAGGCTATGGCGAAGGTGGCCACGGCCATAGGTGCCACTCAAAATAGGGGCCTAATTTAAGAGATCACTACAATCGTCCACCTCACAAAGGTGCCTTTTATATCTTGAGCCATAGGTGTTTAGAGCAGTAGCTACGACACTGCTCTCTTATATCCCATATAAGGAAGAATTTGAATCAGGGCCGTGCCATGCTATAGTGATTGTGCTCAAGATTCCAGTCTCAAGAAATCTTGAGATTTATAAGAAAATTAAATTCCTGATTCTCGAGAATTTTTAATTATTATTATTTGGAGATTTCCGATTCTCAAGAAAAATTCTTATAAATCTCGAGAAGTAAAAAAATTCTGCAAATTCGTATCCTAAAAATTTCATAGCAATACATAAATTATTTTAGCCCTGTGATGTCTTTGAGTCAATAAAGTAAGCTAATAACTTATATGGTTTATTCATGTCACATCTACTAACTTCATATTTCGAAAAGAAAATTATCTGAATTTAATCACAAAATAATACTTAGAACAAGCATATAAACCTAAAATAATACATAGATCAATAAATTGTACAAAAATCATTCATTTTATTGTAATTTTAAAGATTTCTATTATTGTAGACCTGTCATGTTTTGCCATAGACAGATTTGTGATGATGTTTACGGCATCCAATACACCTGTATCTGTAATATCTACAGCTGCATAAAAATACCAAATCAAATATCTGGTTTTTACTCATTCAGTGGTTCACCAGAGTAACAATTATATCTAATGATGCCTATGGTAAATAGAGGATATAGTATAGTGCAATTTGATATAGTGTATCAGAGGATATGAGTGAATAGCTAGCCCTCAATCATTCCCAAAAACTCCCATCTTCACTCAATGGTCATGACTATAGCACTCTCTTAGAAAATTACATAGCCAAATTAGAAGAGTCCTAAATCTTTCTTGAGAGATGTATCTGTTGGTCTAAAATCTCTAGATAGTCAAATATAGTGATGTGTAAAAAATAAGAAGTGGTATAGGCTAAAAAGCTCATATAGATCTATAAAAGTTAGGTACGAAAATTTCATTTCTGAAATTTTTTTATCCATACTAGGACTTGTTTAGCAGATAAATGAATAGACTGTGTATTGAAAAGCTATTTTAATAAAACTCAGTAATTGTAAAACAAATACAATTATTTTTTCATTATTATGGAAATGTGATCTATTTTTTCAATATAATTAAAATATTAAATGAAAAACAATTATAAAACAACCAAATATTATTTGTTTTCATTTTGCATGATTTTTTTCTGCCTCATTTTGTTTTTTATCCATATTAAAAACAGGTATTTTTTTAACTAAACATTTTTATTGAAATCTCAAGATTCTCGAGAATTTTCAAAAGGGAATCTCAAATCTCAAGAAATAAATAAATTACTAATTCAGGAATTCCCAAATCTCAAGAAAGCAAAAAGTTCAGGAAAACATGCTATGAAACAGAGAGGCAGCAGCATCAGGTGGCACCAAAGGGCAGCATTTTGAAGATTTGCTTCATACTGAGAAAAATCTACCACATGGCCCTGATTTGAATTCTCCCTATATAGAATCACCTTTCTTCATAATATTTTCAACTTTTTATTACTAATGCTTCATGTAGAGAGAAATGCAAAAAACGATGATTGAAAAAAATCAGAAGTTTAAGTTGTTAAAAAAATACTCATGAACACACAAAAACTGAGTGGAAGTGAATGTTTCAACAAAAGTCCTTATTAATGGCTAGCAGCTCACAAAGCTGTACAGGTAATAATCATTATCCTTGATTCTATAAATTGATTGAATTAATCAAAGAAAGAATCAGTTTTTATTGCTAGTTTACAATTTATTCTTGCTTGCAAGAAAATAAGTTTGTTATTTAATGTTAATATGTTCTCTAAAAAGTACTTAGATACTGATTCGTTAACAAGCATACCTTGTAAATGAAGTTTGTTTTAGCTAATCACTAATATTTTCCTAATTTTTAAGGAAATTTGAATGAAAATTAAATCTTAAAATGAATTTCATTAATAATAATAATTATCTAATAATAAATTTTTAAACATAAATCCAAAAGAAGCCTATTATCAAATAATAAATTTACTATAATTCAATAAATAAACAATTAAGTTAAACATAATTCTTTTGGACCACTAAGCTATTAATGTCAATTTTAACATATTTTGTGGAATTTTATTTTTTGCTAAAATTAGCAATATGTATAAAATGAAAAATGAATTTTGTCAGTTTTTCATAATTTAAAAATTATTATTTTGCATAAAATGGCATTTTTCATAATTTAAAGAAATACAGTTAAACCTCGATTTTACGGACCTCGATTTTACAGACTTCGGATTTTACGGACACCATCCCAAAAAATAAAATAAATAATATTAATACAATATTTGCATAAACTGTCTATAGTATAGCTACATCCAGCATTTCTTATCTGCACTGGTGCATGTAAAATAAAGCACTCATTTATTGCATAATGCATCATTTTTATTTTAACAACTTGCCTAAATTTAATATACATGTAGGTAATTTAATTTAATTTAAAATACTCTATGTAAAATAATACAGTTTTTAGGCATAAGTCACATTAATTAGTACAGGTATGTTGAAAATGCTAATTAATGTTTATAAAAAAATGTTACTTCGATTTTACGGACTAGTCTTGCCCCTTATAGTCTGTAAAATCGAGGTTTTACTGTAGTAGTATAATTAATATTCATTGTATTAAAATTATTTTATCATTATTATAATATAGAGAATTAAATATCACAAAATTGTTTTTTAATTTTCATTTCTAACTTACTTTCATATAAAGTGTATTATAATTTATGTTAAGTTTACAGTTATTTGTAAAATATCTCAAAATATTCTTATGGCATCCAATACACCTGTATCTGTAATATCTACAGCTGTTTTTTTATGATTAAATTCAGATATTCTTCTTGTTATGACCATGACTCATTCTTGATGTTTGTTCACAAATCAAAAATTATATACAACCAACATACAGTTATTCAACATCTGTAGAATATAATATAATTATTCTATTATTTACAGAACAACAGTATATATTATAGCATAATACAGTAATAATATATAATACAAATTACAATTTTAAATAAAATAATTTGCAATTTTTGAAATAAAATATGTGAACGTTCTTATGTTAGCTTGAATGTTGTAATTAGGAAAACAGCTATAATAATAATAAAATATTTATATACAAGAAATAACAAGAACTTAAAAAACTATATTTAAGAAATCTTCATGGCATAGGAACACTTAATAAACATCCAAAATAGTTTAATTTCCATAATTTTATATTTGAAATATCTTCAATTTATGATTTTTTATTATTAACTATTTTATAATGCATTCATCAAGAAAGCAATTTTTAGAAAGTTTGATGTCTGCAATACATAATTTAAAACTTTTAATAACTTAGATTTCTTCAGAAAATTGACACAAAATTTTCTTGCATGCATATACTGAAAAATTATATGATTTTTTTTTAGGATATTGCTTATAAAGAAGAAGAAATCATATTTTGCACTAAATCAGATTATCAACAAAAAATGAAAGATATTGAATTTCAAATATCAGAATTAGTAAGAGAAATTACGATTATAGATACTGAAATATATAATGCAGAAAGTGAAATTTTCATGGTAAAAGAATTATCAATCTAAAGACAATGATTTGATTATAATTTCTGTTGACATTTATCTTTTATGCTCTTTAGTGTTATTAGAATTTTAGTAAATGCTTTCTAATGCTGTTCCTTCCAAAATTGTATAAAAATTTAACTAAGTAATATTATAATTACTTTCTACAAAAACACTTTTCAAATGAATAAAAACATCTCTGTATCAATCAAATAATTTCACAGAATTTTTAAATTTTTGAGTTGCTGTTCCATAATATAGAGATTTTAAAATTAATAGGCTTACAGCTTAACTAATAAAGAATGATTCCCTAAAATTTGAATATATTGCAATGTTTGTCAATATATCAAGAATCAAGGTGAATGCAAAAAATTATTTTTTTTTGTAAAAAATTATATTAAATAATCAGGAATTTATGTATCTACAATCAGCCCTTTTCATAAAAATTATAGTTATCAATTGAAATTTAATCACATATCCAAAGCTAACTTGCAATGCCAAAAATAAACTTAATTACTCTAAATATCAGATCTTTTAACCAAATTTAAGTTAAAAAATAAGAAGCATTGATAATAGAGGAGTGCTTCTTCATTAGAACAGCAATGATTATGAAAATGTACTTGTGTTTATATTTTATTCATATAAAAAAAATAGTTTTTTTATTAAAGCTAATACAAGTAATCTTTGACTTACAACAATGATGTAATCAGTAAATTCTGTGACTGGTCAATACAATTCAATTGCTTTGAATCCCACACCCAATGGTCTGATATATGAAAAGCATTCTTTTTTTTTGTTTGGTTTTTTGTAGTTTTGTGCTCTCTATGTTTATTAAAATAATGTATAATGTTCTATTAAAATTTAGTTGTGAAAAATCCATAATTTTGGGAATTTCTAATTTCTGACTGTAATAATTCCAAAAAACAGCACTACACGCAGTATAGTTACAACTTTTCCTTTATTAAAAACTTATGAAGTTTTCAACTTACGCAAAATTTTCGAAACGAATTAACGGCATAAAATAGGGAACTTATTACATATAAAAAAGTATAAAACTTATTTAAGTGTAATTATTATATTCATTAGTTCATAATTGGTAAATTATTATTTTTGTTACTTATTTAAATTATATCATATTTTAAATAAATTTTATAAAGAATTCTTCTAAAAACCCAAATTTTAATATAAATAATTTTTAAAAATTTAAATATAGTTTAGAGCATTTATCTGATCAACTTACACAATGAATCGATGCAAGTTTTTTTAAAAGAATTTTCATTAATTTACAAAAAAATATCAAAACTTAATAATCATCATAAGAATGTAACTCCATATAATTGTTCGAATCTTATTATCAATGAGAGTATTCGTGTATATCGAATTTAAATATTATTAGACTTATGAAGTTTTCAACTTACGCAAAATTTTCGAAATGAATTAACGGCATAAAATAGGGAACTTATTACATATAAAAAAGTATAAAACTTATTTAAGAAACTCCACAAAAATATTAAATAAATGCGACATGAAGAAAAATTGCATATTTCTTAACATTTCTGTGATAAAACTGTCAAGTAATAAAATAGAAGAGAATTTCTGTAATTGGAGAATGATAAGTCGCAGACAATTCTTTTATAATAGAAAAAACTGATTTCTGTTAAAACTTGATTAATATCTATTTTTAAATTGTTGCATATTCTAACTGAGTCACCAGAAATGATTTATTTTTCCTGTAAGAAACGATAAACTTGTTAAGACAATATTTTGTTCGATTAGACAAAGTTGTGAATGTTTAACACGCAATTAAAAATAACCTGATATTTATTTGAATTAAGGCTATTAATACTATGGATGATACAAAACGTTGATAAGTTAGAACAAATTTTTAAGCTTTTAATATTCTGAATTAAAATCGAATGCGATTAGAAAATGATTTATCATCACAGAAAATTATATATCTGAGAAGATGCAATGCAATTATATCGATTTTAATAATTTTTTATAGTCTTTTGAATAAAATGCAATGATATTTAGAGATTACTTTTCAGAATAAAATATTAAATGATAGGAAAGAATTGCCATGAAAATTTAGTATCTATGAAGAACTTTAAATGCAAAATATATAATATTCTATAGAATTTTTCTTTAATAACAAATTTAAAAAATTAACCATAATATTAGCAAAAATTTAAAAAATATATTTTTATCAAAATCTAAATGTGAATTCTATATATGAATAAAAATAAATATAACGTTTTTAAAAAGTTAAAGAATGGATTTATAGTTACTAAGTTATTAATAAATATAAAGTCATAGATAAATTTAATATAATTCATAAAACAGACCTAATATAGATAAGAGAAAATTCCTAAGTATACATGATAATTAACTATTTATATTCGTTTAATATTTAAGTAGAATTGGTGCTTCTGAGTTTTTGAACTTTTCGAAAGATTGATGTCTTGTTTTCACCTGAATTTATGATTAAATTGTTCAAAAAATTCCTTCTTAGATTAAATTTATGTTTTCTATTAGTTATTGAAAGAAAAATTTTGATGTGCTGTCAGCAAATTGGATGGCATAGAGTATCAGTATTGAATTAGATCCAAAATAATTTAAATTATTCATAAAAATATTAAAGATAAGAAAGGAAAGTAGATCGTGTTGTAGATGAAAATTTGTTCTCTCTTTTGGAGAAGATTTCTTCTCCAAAAGAGAGAACAATTATTTAGAAATAATTATTTAGAAACAATTATTTAGAAATAATTATTAATAATATATAAATAAATAAAGTACTCGTATTAAACTCATTTACGTAAGGCTCTATTTATTGATAAAACAAGCAATAAATTGAAATATTATGAATATTTTTAAATATATTTTAACTAATCGTAAATAATTCTAAAGAAAATATTTTGTATGTCGAATAAAGTTAAAAAAATTAGGTTTTTTCATATACATAATTAATTTATAAATATTTTATGCAAACAAAAATAAAATAATTTCTACTATTTTATTTTTCAAGAATTTTTAATGCAAATCAATCTTTTTAATTTTTTCTAAAATCCTCATTAATCAGAATTGATTCAATATCACTTGTTATTCCTCCAAAAAGCATTTTACATTTCATCATCTCCGGATATTTATAGTATATTTAACGAATTCACTTCTTTAAAAAATATTCTTCCCATTAAACTAAATTTTTTTAAAACAGCAATGCCAAGAAGCAGCTTCACCAATGTTTCATAACGTTTTAATAATTTCTGAACTCAGTATAATTGAATAATTGATAATTGATAATTATAATTGATTTTTAATGTAGTCTTTCAAATTAATTTTATTCAAAATTTATTTTAAGTATGTTTTATAATTCAGTATAAAGTTTTTAATGTAGTCTTTCAAATTAATTTTATTCAAAATTTATTTTAAGTATGTTTTATATCTTGCTGTTTTTTGTTATTTTTCTCTTTTACTCATTTCATCTATTTCTACAGTTTCTTTCTGTAATTATCAAATAAAATTATTTAAGTCTGAAGCTGTTATTATATTTAATTTCTACATAAAAAAACATTTTAAAATATTCTTTAATTTTTCAAACTGAATAAAGATTTAAATATTATAAGTCTTTTCTACAGTTAAAAATTTATAGATGATTATTTTTTTTTTCTTGCAATTTATATTTCAGCCCTTTAAAAGTTTATAAATAATGTAATTTAAGAAAATATGGTGTTGGTTTTTATCATTAAACTACTATAGTTACATACAAAATAACAGAAATATAATAATAGATCTATGAAAACATAAGAGGAAAACTTTTCTTAGATTTCTTTCAAACTCAAAGAGAACTTATCTAAAAAGCTAGAGAAAACATTTAACAACTTATCTGATCTGAAAGCGATCCTTCCTCAACTTCCTGTAAGGAATTTTTTCGAGTATTGAATCAACTATTATGTCATGAAGACTTTTCTTTCTTTTGAAGAAATATTACTGATGTTGCAGAATTGCCAGTTTGATCCAGATTTTAAAGACAATTTAATTCTTTATTTATATACAGAAAAAATGAAATAAAATTTGATTTTGTAGATTTTAAATTATTAAATATAAGTGCTTTTAAATCGTTTATTTTATATATATATATATATATATAGTGCTAAATCTAGGAATGTTTGGTATTGATATTTCAATTTAAATTGTAATTTATTCAAATTTTTGATAAGTTTTGAAATGTTCTTTGCTGATAGTGCAATGCAAAAATTAAATAATATGAATATATATAATCCTCAACTTACTACTAGTCATACCTATAACAGTGATGAAATTCATTTTATGATTGGTCAATGTACTTCAATGGTAGGTAAGTGAGAGATTTTACAATATTTTGGTGTTAAAATGGTATGCATATCAGGTTGAGATCAATAGGCTTGGGGATCTCTGCAACGACAATGCTATTAATCACTTCCGAAAAATCTTGAAGATAGGAAAGCAATCGAAGATAGAAAAGCAAATCGTTAAAGAATCTTCCGTATTGGACAGATTCTTTAATGGAAAATAAACATAATAGATGAAAGACTATGTATGTATATATTATTGTTATTACATATAAATAAACGTAAATAAAAAATTATATATTTACTTACTATGTTTTTTTTGGATCTCTAGAACAAATTAATCAAATTCCCATAAAAACCTATGGTAAATCGATGATCAAATGAATTAATCAAATTCCCATAAAAACCTATGGTAAATCGATGATCGGTTAATGAACAATTTGGATAATGCACATTATCTTGGAATGGATTATGTTCGTTAGAACAATTTGGATAACGAACATTTTCTTGGAACGAATTATGTTCATTAACCGATCACCCTCTGTATATATATATATATCCATTATCTTGGAACGGATTATGTTCATTAACTGATCACCTAATGTATTAAGGAAACGAATATTGTCTAGGAACGGATTATGTTCGTTAACCGATCACCCACTGTACTAGTATTCACGACCTTTGAATGGATTATGTTTGTTAATCGATCACCCACTGTACATGTTAAAATCATATTAATATTGCAATTTTATTCAAAGCTTACAGCTTATTTGTCAAAACTGTCATTTTTTAGGCAATTTATTGTAACATCTCAAATAATTTAGTGAACTATATCATTGGCATAGTAATATAAATTAACTCCCTTAGGCTAAATACTGACTTTTGATGATGTCATTAAGTTATAGTAAACATTAGTAATGAGAAATACATAAATTTTAGATATTTTTGACTTATAACCATTCTGACTTATGATGATGTCGAAGACTATCTGTAAAATCAGGATACAAATATATCAAAATTAAGTATCACCAGTTTATGATATAATAAGTTGGAATTGGATTAATTTCAGTAAAAACATTAAATTTGATTAGACAGATAAAATTCTACTAATACAGTAATATGATTTCTACCAAAATAAAAAAAATTATGTTTATAAAAAATATTGATAATTTATTGATATTTTTGTTATATATTACAAAAGTAACAATAAACCAAAAATTTCCATAATCATTTGAATTGATTGAAAATTTTATAAAAATCCAAATTTTATAAAAATATGGTATTTTAAATTTAAAAAAAAATATTTTTTAGGATTGTTTGTTTCTTATTTATAAAAAAATAATAATAATAATAATTTCCAATCATATTGTGTCACATGACAATTAAGAAATTAGATGTATAAATTTAATTTTCTCAAATTTAAATATTTTATTAATTATACTGTATAGCCATTAATAAAATATTTAAATTTAAGATATAAAGATTAATAATGTAAAAATTCATAAACAACATAAATATTTCTATATCTTACTTAAGATCTTACTTTAATTTGCAATATATTGTATATCACAATTTCTTCTTGGACTTTTAACTACCTATAATCTCAATAAACAAAATTAAAACTGATACAAAAATATTTTATTGAAATATAGAATATATATAATAAAACCTTACATTTTAAGACATTATGAAATATGATTCATTAAAACCATTTAAATGTTCATGTTAAATATTTTTATTTGTAGAAAGTAACTACTTCATAATAAACTATATAGGATAATTGTAATACATAAAATTTCTATGCATAAGTCATACCTTGACTTATGTCAGTTTTTTGTTAATAGGAAAAAAATATAAGTCGATTAAAGGTTGGGTCTCACAGGTGTAAAATGCGATGTATATATGTTGGTATATCAATATTGATGATGATACTTCCACTATATAGCTAGATGCTGTGTCTTTATGCCAAAGTTCACTCTTGTTGAACTTTCTATGCTACATTCAAGAGTATGTTGATCATTTGTCCAATTGGGATATGAGTTGGTTATTGAAACTTTGTTGTTCTCTGAAATGATATATGTCATGCATTCATACAGTTCTTTTAGATTTTAAATTTTGCAATGGTAAACCAGACATCCAATAATTTTATGAATGAAGCCATTGATAAATAAAGCAGTTTTAAGTTTTGCTATCCATATTGAATCAGGTAACTTCAAATGACATCACAGTAATTAGTTCATACCAAATTGACATCATTTTTTTATGTTGTGTCCACGCTTTTGATTTGAACATCGATACACTCAATGTTTTGTGTGAGACACAATTACTTTAGCATATTGATGCCATGTTTATACCTGTGAGACCAAGCCTTAACCTCAATTTATGTAATTATATGGCATATCAGTTAGTAATTTATTAAAAACTCATAAAATCACCAAAAAATCAATAAAAAAAAAAAAAGAAAATCACATAAAAATGAATAAAAATAATGATTAAAATATGCAAAATAATTTATAGAATTATTTAGAAGCTTAAAAATGTTATTAGCAACATTACAAGTTATTATACCAGGTCTAGGTCATATTTTTAAAGAGTTTATTTGACTTATGTTGCAAGTCTTGTACAAATGTAAGGTGAGATATGACTGAACTATAAATTCTAATGAAAATCCATGTTTAATTTAGGAAACATACCTCTAATAGCAATTTGTCATTCACTCTTGTCTTCAATAATTTATTTGTAATCTCTCATTAGGACTTTATAAACTATTGTTGATTTTCAAGATCTCCTATTTTCATTTTCTAATGAAATAATTAACAAAATCATTAACAACATAACAATTATGCATAATGGAATTGCTTATATTTTAGCCAGTTTGGATTTTCACTTAAATCCAAATATACTAGCCAAAATCTAGATTTTCACTATCTAGCCCAATAGTACTAAATACAAGTTTTATGACTTGCAATAAAAAAATTTTATGGAATTCTCTTCCATGAAATTTTTTATACAAAGCCATTTAAAAAGTGTATAGTTTATTCAAAAAGATCCTATAGGAAAATCTTTTTCCATTTTCATTTCTCAGATTATATTAATATAATATAATACTTATCTAGAATTTCTCTCTGCAATAAGAATTCTTGATATTGCAGAGCTCAAAAGATATATAAGCATTTCTCAGTTTTTTTAAATTTTAAATATTCTTATTTTATATAATAAAATATATATTTCTCTATGGTACAATAATTTCTTTTACGTTTGATTCACTAACATTCCATGTTTTTTAATCAAAATGATTATCATGTTTATTAGAATACTTTAGCTTAATTTTATATTTAGCTTTTCATATATATGTGATGAAAAGAAGGATTTCATAACCATTGTGTTTTAGTATTAAGTAAAAAATAACATGATCTTTATTATTATTATTATTATTATTATTATTATTTATAAAAATTTTATTGGGAAATTTAAAAATATTTCCGATTACGTACTCCAGATGGCGCTTAAATTTAGGAATTTTGACTATTGACGCATTAAATTCAAACAAAATTATTAAAATATCACTGAAAAATCGCTTAAAAATGAAAATATTAAAAAAAAATGTTTTTCGGGATTTCAAATATTAATTTTACTTAAATAAATAAATTCTTATTAAACACACACGTATCAATAACCAAATATTGCATATTTCTTTTGCTTATGGCTTTTTTTCTTGGATTTGATATAAAACTTTAATTAATACTTATTAAAATTCTGGAATGTAAAAAGAATATAAACTGTCAAATTTCGAATCGTTCAACAATGTAATCATCTCATCCAATAATAACTCGTGTCATCTAGTTGAACGGAGCAGAACTTCCTTGTTCGCTTCTATCAATGAAAGACAAATCACTGAGCAGAAAAACTTTCTTCATTAATTGTCGAACCATGTCTTAACGACCCTCTCCAATGATCACTTTGTTTTCTGTACAAAAACGCTTTCCATTATATTGCGTAAAGTCGTGTTACATTAAAATCATAATAAATAATTCAACGAAAAGAAACTTTAGATGGTATCCAGTAAAACATTATAAGTAATTTTATAAATAATATGTAAAACTTTTATGCTATTGTAAAATAATATAGAAATATATATATATTTATATATATAGCAAGTGGTTAGAATGGCAATATTTTGGCAACAAACAAGAAGGATCATTTTTATCTTCTTATTTAAAAAAATAGGTGGGAATGGTTCCAATCGAAAAGAATACAACTGTCATCCAGCTTCGATTGAAGCTTCATCTATTTCTTGCTTGCAGAAAGATTTATGACTACTTTTAGAAAGCTTTCTGCTTGTGTTCAAATTGTTTACAACTTATTTCGCTCTTGAAAAATGTATTGTGTCTGGCGAAATACCGGAATTGACCAAAATAAGATGTCACATTTAGTGAAAACCGTGAAAAAAAAAGAAAAAAAAAATAGCTGGAAATTAAATTTTACAATTAAATTTATAAGCACCGTAAGCGAAATTTTATATGAACGTAACGTAGCTATTTTCTTTGGGAGGAAAAATTACCACAAAATGTTTTTTTTTTTTCTTATTTCATTCGAATATCAGGACTTAAATTTTATAAATTGTAATTATCATAACAAGAATTTCAATCTGTTTAATGTTGTAGAAAAATGATCATCTACTGTAATCGTTTAATGGTCAACATTCTGCAAACCAGGCAGAGTTAAATAGAAACTCAACGATTTTCTTAATAACTGGTAATTGTAATAAATAACCCATAACTTATTATGCACGATAAATAAAACTTTAATTTACGGTAATGTGCCTTAAATATAAATAATATTAAAAGATAATAATAAAACAAAAATGTAAATATTATTATTATTATTTTTTTGTTGATTTATGTCTTTTTTTTATGATCAATTTAAAATGTTAATATGTGAGCAAAACTAAATAAATTTTATAAAAATAATTATCGTTTAAATAACATTTTAAATAGGCTAATTAAGAGCTACAAACAATGTTTTAAATGTCTTAATGTTTATAATGTACAGAGAAGATATTTCCCATTAATAGATTAAAATTTAATGATGCAGTTCATTTATTTTTAATCTATTAATTTCAAATATTTTTCAGTAAATATCCTTTAAATGTTTATTTAAGAATTAAAATAATTATTATCCAAACATTGTTCACATAACTAAATTACCATATACTTATTATAAAATATTCGTAAATAGTTACATATCTGAACAAAAGATAATTTCTAGAGCAGAATATCTTTATATTCACTTTTCTGCTCATGTTAACTTTTCGCTTACTTAATGGTGTTAACTTTTAAAATTCTACGCTGCAAATATAATCTATCCTCAAGTCTTCTTCACTATATACCTCCAGTGTTCTCTATTCATTTCTTTTAGGTTCTTTTTTCGCATTATCTCCCCACTTTCTTCTCGAGCAATTCCTCAGTCTTGCATCATCCATTTGTTTATACAGTATATTGTTTTTCTTCTTATCCATTATCTCAAAAATGTATCAACCATCTTAGTCTGTTAGACATTACATAAAATGAACAGTATATCATCATAGAAGAATCATAAATATGGCGAGTTTCCTATTTTCCTTTTATTAGTAAAAACTATGAACATGAAAACTTTTTATACATTTTATTGTTATTTCTATTTTGTTGAATATAATTATAAAAGCTAAAATGATGCTTAGAAAATACAGTATATTCTTTGCTTGATTCCAGCATGAATTTTTGTTGAATTCGATTTTAATTCCTAAATAAAGTGCACAAGCTTTAAAAGAATTATGTTATCTTAAAAATCGTATTATCAATTTTTGTATATTCTTTGTCATCTCATGACATCAACATCATTTACTTGATTAATATGCAGATTATTTTTCAGCAACTTTTCTCTTTGTATTGAAAAATATATTAAATTTCTTATTGGTTTCAACAATTAATTAGTATCATCTGCTTAGATAACATTTTTTTTTCTTTTTTCATAAAGAAAAAGGCACCATATATTCAAACTTTCGTAACTGTAAAAATTGAAGATTTTAATAGTTAAAATGTACTTTTTTTATTGTCCAGGAATATTTATGATCTAATGAATTTATTAGAGATTCCAAATCCTTGTAAAAAATATTCCAAAAACTATTCTAATTATCATACATTTTTAAGTCTATGAAAAATCTGATTTTTTTTATTAAATTCTCAATTTTTTTCTAAAACTGATCTCAATGTAAAAATTAATCAATGTTAAGCTGCTTCCTGTTAAAACCAATCTGTTCTTTACCTACGGTTACTTCTTCATGTATTTTTAACTTTATAAAAGAATGTTAAATAATTTTATTGTTTTTTTTAATTGGACAATACTCAACTATAATTTTCGCAATTTTCTATCTTCAGTGTTTGAATATTTGAATAATTAATTATCTCATTCTTGTGATACATTATTTTTCACATGACATTTCATTAGATTGTAATGTTTCTAGTATTAAATTAAATTATCGGTCTTTATTAATTCAAATTTCTTTATCATTTGTTGTAAATATCTTTTAATATGATTTCGTAGAACAATCTTGGTTTACGATTCTAATGCTGGCATGTTAAAATTATTTAATTTCGTATTTAATAGGTTCAGTTTTTACTTTCTGCTGTTATATTTGTAATATACTTGTGCTGTCGTTTAAGCTTTATATACTATGAAAGGCGATTTGCTTGAAATGGTCTGAAGAATTTTATATGATAAAAACTGCAAGTTATATTCAGTATAGATTCTCTTACCCAAACATTGAGTGAGGCAGTCTTATATATTCAATTTTTTTCTGTCTCTTTCTTGTAACAGCATGCATCACAAAATATCATTCTGAATCAATTTTTTTCTTGTTTGTCTGAATCTCTGTTTTCCCTACCAAATATTTTTTTTTTTCGATTTTTCTAGTATGACATATAAACGCTTCAGACAATAGTTAATTATATTTTTTATGCATCATTCGTCACTTTATTTTTAATGATTAACTGATATGAAATAAATCATTCTTCTCAGGAAATTCGTGAATTTGATAAATTAAATTCTAAAAAATTAAGAAATTTCATCGCATAATTTTTTTAAATAATTAAATACTTTTCTCGTCATTTTCCGCATTATAAACTTTCTTTAATATATATATAAAAAATGAAATTTTCTGTTTAATTTAAATAAAATTAAAATTTCCATTAATTTCTTATTTAAGTTGGCTAATTTTCTAGATGATCAATTTCTTTATTGGCTGTAATAAAAAAATTTAATTATTATTATAAATTTAAAAAATGAAGTGAAGTTTAATATTTAAAATATGATTTATATTCATATTTAAAATGAGAAAAATTATTGAAAATTGAAAAGGAGCTTCACTACGTAAATTTTTTCTCTAAAATAATAATTTAAAATGTCGTAGTTATTAAACATATAGGCTTACTTTATGTTTATATACCATATTGGTTTACAGAGAATAACTTAAAAATCACCTTCAATAAATCTTCCTATATGATTTTTTCTCTCAGAAACTACAATGATGTTTCTTCTTTTAACTGTATTGGATATACTTTAAAGCCTGTAGAACATCATAAGGATTTAAGAATCATTTTTGACTTCAGATTATCTTATAAATATTATATGCAGTTTCTGATAAATCAACTTCATAAAAAATACTACCTTTACTAATAGATATATGAAAAATATATCAAATGTTTATGTTCTTCGTACGTGGTTCTCAGCGAACTTTATTCTAACAGTAACCTATGGTTTCAAAATTTATTCATCTGTCACAGCTATCTCGAAAATTAACTTCAGCTTATAACCAAACAATTAAATATTTGATACACCCTGTGATAAATAATCAAAGAAGAAATCTATCTGAATATGTTGCCCAATTAAGTTTTTCAACCATTGATAATATTATGTGTACATACAGATGATGATAAATACATAAGTGGAATACTCAATTCTGATGTTATCTACTACACTATGTCACAAGTAAATATACGGAAAACTGAATTCATCCATATTAACGAATACCGTCTAGACAAAACAATGTCTTCTTTCTTTGTACGGGCATCAAAAATTTTTAATTTTTTTGATTAATTTTTTTTTATCTGTTTTGCTTTATGTTTTAGATTAAGCAATACTTTCGATAGTGCAGGAGCCTAGACAAAACAATATCTTCTTTCTTTGTACGGGCATCAAAAACTTTTAATTTTTTTGATTAATTTTTTTTATCTGTTTTGCTTTATGTTTTAGATTAAGCAATACTTTCGATAGTGCAGGATTATTTTTTACATGTATTTATCAGAATTCGTTTCATATTTTTGCAGCTGTTGTTTTCTATATATGTATATTGCTTATTTTTTTAATCAAAATATAATTTATTATTTGCTATAATCACAAATAAATAAATCGCTTCTTTAAATCTGGATACTATTTTAATAAGCTAATTTTATCAGAATTTATCTACTTTTATGATATTTCATTCAAAGAAATATTATTTTAATAAGCTAATTTTATCAGAATTTATCTACTTTTATGATATTTCATTCAAAGATTTAAATGAAAAACTGTTTTATCATTAAAATTCTGAAATAAATTCTTATATTCGATATATGCAAATATTGTATCTAGATAATTATAAAAATTTTACATTTGTTATAAGAGTTTTACTATAATAAGCATATTTATAAGATGACATATAGATCGTATCATAAAGTTATTATCTTAGAATTATAAAGGATTCTTTTAAAAATATATTTTCGTATTTAAATATTTCAATGTAATATAAATAAAAGCTTAATTAAAATAAAAATAATTCCAAAATAGATTTAAAACAGATATGACTATAAAAAATTAAACGAATTAAATTTATAACTGCCTCATTAATTTAATTAAACTAATTCATCTTTTCTATTACTTTTTACTTTTTATATCTTTTTTGTATTTATATTTTTATGTGAAAATAATTTATTTGCATTTAATTATATGCAATTTAATTTATACACGATTCACATTAACTTAATAGTGTAGAAAAATTATTTTTAACATATTTTTACGAAGCAAACTATTTTAAATTATATTAATAAATATCTGATTTTATGAACTTAATTTTTTTTATATATATAAACTATTTTTTTTCTCAATTTGTAACAAATTTAATGTTGTATTACATTGTTTTTATAGGTCTAATATGGTTTGGTATTTACAAACGACAAAGTAATGACAGCGAAAAATAAAACCGTAATAATAAAATACTTTTAAGCTTCTGAAGTTCTGGAAAGTGCGAACATATTATTATTATTTTCTGTTTGAAAGTTAAAAAAAAGCATGCAGTATTTCCTCAAACAGCCACAACAGATGGCATTAAAAGATAGTATTAAACGTTTAGCTATATAGTTGAATGGCCATTGAATGTTACAAGGTTGTTTGCAACGCAGTCCAGGGATTTAACACTCTGAGTATCTAATCTCGAAGGATCTAAAGGAACGTTTTAAAAAAGATAAAGTGCTGCTGGAAATCAAACTATTCTAGCCAAAATCCTCATTTCAATCTTAAAAAAGGGCATCTTTTTTTAGAAATTTGCTTTTTTATAAGCAATAAGTTTGACTTCAGAAAAGTTATTTTTAAACTTGGAAAACTTTCTTTAAACTTATTTCGTCCATATTTATAATTAGATATTTCGAAAATAAATTTTAACATTTCATATAACTTTTTTATAATCAAATAAAAGATATGATTATGCTTATTATGCTAAATATTTAATGAAAATTCGATTATCTTTAATAATTTGACATTTAACATATAATGAAAATTTTATATGTATATTATTTATAAAGTGTATATTATTATTATCTGAAAAATACAATATTTCAAAATATTTTGCTTAAATGAGTAATAAAATAGTATTTGTAAATATTAATAACAATTTAAAATTATATTCCATAACAGATAAGAAATCAAATAGTACAACAAAAATTGTATTGTAAATTTACAAGATAATATGTCAGATTTCCAATAGAGAACATCTACTAATCAATATTTATTTCAGGAACTAAAATATAAAATTCTAATTTTTGTATTGTTGATATTTTAAGGAAACTTGCTTGATAATTAGATTTAAACAATATTTTTATTTTAAATTTACAATAAAATTTGTATAATTTTCTCTCTCAATCTGCTGGCTATCAAATATTACAAAAAGGCCAAAAATTATGAGTGAATCAATAAATCAGCAATATATTTTATCATCAATGCCATGTTCAAATTAAAGAACTAATCCTCCTAGGAAATAGGAACTTAAAGTTACCATATGTAATTATAAATTTTATTTTGTCAGATAATAAAGTTCATAGCATACCTTATCAGTTTCAACTTCACAGACAACTTCATCTTCTGCTACTGTATCACCCACCGCTTAAATAAAAATATTTTTAAACATAAATAATACTTTTCATTTGCAAATAATCAAAATTATATAGAGCATAGAAAGTTTTCATATTTTCAAAATTGTGTTTTATTCAATATTACTTGGAACATCAGTATTGCTCCAGAATTTCTGGAATATAATTTTCCCTTCCTATGAAATATGGATAATCATATCAACTATCAAATCATAGTGGCATCATATATCTGACATCAGCATTATTATAACACAGTGACATTATTTTTTGGTTCTCTGATTAATCTAAGAATTATTATCCCAATTACGATAGTAGAAAATTCATAGTTTTGTGTTTGGGACTCATGAACTATCCCAAAATTATTACTTCCAAACCTTAATAGTATATAAACTTCCAGATATTAAAAGAAATCAGCAACATTCAAATTTTAATAAAAGTCTGAAGACTTACACATGCATTCTTATTTCAATACCAAAAATATTTTGACTATGTTTGGCACTGCAATGTCTATAATCATTATGGACTACTGCCAAATTTTTTATGCCCCAACCCCATTTTATGGGACTTATGGTTGCCACAGACAATAGGCATTAACTTCCATTATTATAGTTTAAAAAAAATACTAATCTATGGATTAAAAATATAACATTATCTGGATGACAATTTATTTAACCTGGACAATATTTAAATGTATTCAGATAAATTATATGAAAATGCATTATTTTTAGTTGAATAGCTTATTTTTTCAAATAAAATTATTTTATCGAAAACATGTTTTTCATTGCCATTAAGAAGTACAATATTTGGAGAATTTCTATGATTAGATTGTGAGTATCTTTAAAAGATTTGTTTCAGATGGCATACAATAAATTTTTCTTGATTTTCTAGTAGATCCAGTAATATGATTTCCAAATTTGTAGTCTGTACATATTTTAAACTAAATTTTCCTACAGTAATGAAATCTAACAATTTAGAAAAAAACAAATTTACATAGTTGCAATAATATAAAACAGTTTACTCAACCTGTCAGTTTTGAAATTACATGATTCTTAAATGAATTTTTAAAATATTTTAAGATTTCATTATTTAAAATTTTATACATAAAGTGAAATTCTATGAATACATTTTATATTGCATTAATTCAAATTCATATAATTCAAATCTGCTTACAACATGATTGTACTGTATTTATAATGTTAAATTTTATATTTTTGCAAATTCTGTCTGTCTATTGTCTATTAAACCGTTGAATTTTTCTTTAAAAACAGTTGTTGTATTGGAAAATGTTTGCATTTATTACATTAATTTATTAGTTTCTTTTATAACACAGCTAGCAAATTCATAACAAAAATACAACTGATATATCATAAAGATAACAAATATTTTACTTTTTCCTACAACAAATTACAGTATATTCACTGTTGACAAATTAATTCATAGCTTCTTTTTCACTAGTAATCATTAAGCTTATACATTACATTTTATATATACAGTTGATTCTGCTTAATTGGGCCACCGATTAATTGGGGTACTTTTTTTGGGCCAAATCTCAAAGAACAGAAACCAAACATACATAATTTAAATACTTAATTAGGACAGTAGCAGAAAAGGAATAGACGGTAATAGAAATCAAAAGCACTAACAGCAGTAAATAAATAAAACAGAATTTTATTCCTATAACAAGAACGTTTTTGATATACTCTTCTTATACCGTTTATAACAGAACAGTTTCTTATACGATTACCGTTTATAACAGAAGATAAGCAGTGTGTTTAAGTTTGAATTTGAAAGATTTAGCAGAAAAGGAATTTAGAATTTTTGACATATTTTAGGAATTCTTTTTCAAAAGTATGTCAAAACTATGTACACTAATATTTGGCAACATTAGTGTGATGCAAATCATTTATCTATTGTTGTGCATCTGTCAAGTATTCGTCTGCTTAAGAGAACATACCAAGTTTAGGCCTAAACTTGGTATGTGGCATGATGCAGGTAAGGATATGTAATGAGACTCATAGACTTCAATGAGACAGACTACGGTTTAACCTGAATACAGCCACTTTAAACTATTGTTCAATACAGTCAAACTAGCTTACTTTGAGCATTTCTTGAAGTTGGAATGATTTTCTTTGATGATATTTTTTTATTGTTTATAGTTTATTGCAATCTGATTACTGCCTTTTGTTCTTAAAACATTTTACTTTCTAATTTTAACAAGAAAAATTTTTTCCGATTTATTTAATTTTTTTTGTATTTATTATTTTCTCAATACAGTCTATTAAAAATGAACTTTTTAATAAAAATACACTGAAAAATAAATTATTTTTCATTATGTATAAATATTTGCTGTCAAATAGAAAACAATAAAAAAAATTAAAATGATTTTGATAAATGATATATTATTACATAAAACATAATTCTATAATCTTAGATGTAAATAACTAAAATAAGAAAAATTAATTTATTTCCAATAAAACTAAATATATTGATTAATATCATATATAAAAATAAATAATATTGAATAAAAACTAAAATAAACAAGCATTTAAATTTATAAAAATATCCATTAGGCTTAACATAAATCTGTTTGGTACTCAGGATCGTAAAGTTATTAGAGCTTGGCAGTCAATGGGTTAAATAACCAATAACTTCTTTTAATAAAGAAATTTTTATATATAAACAAATAATCCAACAATCAATTCAAGAGGATAAACAACTGATGTACAAAATAAAATCAAACAACCTTTTACAAACAAGATGAACAATGTTAAGTTCAATAATGTAAAACTGTCCAAGTGCTATTGTTTCTTCTTGAGTCTAACTAGTGACTCCTGAGCATGTCTGGATTGTCTCAAGGCTTTTGATAACTCTTGGACACATCACGCTAGTATTGAAGCTTTTTGAACCAATGTAGAACAGTCTGTTTGGAATTTTTTTGAGCAACTCAGATATGCATGAACTGTAACAAAGTTTTTGAGTGAATGCTGCAATTTCTAGTTCTATTCTCATCCTGGATCACCTCTGTCCCTTTGATCTCACTTTCCTAAGAAGAGAAAGATCACCTTTCTTCATTTGTTTTACCTGAGAAGTGATTGCATTTCTCCATTTTATAAGATGGTGGATTTAATTCATTATATGTATCATTTGTTTCTCCTTCTCAAGTGTCGGATTTTCTTTAGTTTTCTCTTTTTCTCTACAATGACTTGAATGTCATATCCTCCAAATAAACAATCAACTTCATTACACAAAATTATGAATTTTTATATAATGAATTTGATTGTATGATACTCTATATAATTTAGAAATAAAGTTATATATATATATATATATTTATAGAA
>AYEL01045415.1:0-10562 GCA_000484575.1 Olivierus martensii
TCCGATCTGTCACTAACTCCGAAAATTATCATGATGAAATGGATGGAAATAAATTTAAACATTGGTTCCAATCACAATTATCACCAAACATCCTTAATAACTCTGTCATCATAATGGATAATGCACCTATATAAGTACATAATAAATAAGTTGCATTTTTAATTATATAATTAAAAATATAGAACTTAATAAACTTAGTTTTAATAATATTAAGTAGATGCCATTAAGCAGTCTTACGTTTATTTATAATAAAAAAGCCGTATAAATAATGCGAAAAACAGTATAAATTAACTTTTTATCACATTTCAAAAGATAAGCCTATGTCGTCTGCGATTTCATTAACGGAAGTATCTGGAATAAGTGATGCTCTGTTTCCTGACCGTTTCTGATTGGTTGAATAACATTTTCTCAAATACGCATGCGTCATTTTCCTCCAACTTTCGTGCCGGGAACTATAGCTGTTTTAAAGACAAAATAATGATCTCGTTTAGTGATTGAAAAAGAATTGTTAGTAGCGATATCTTCCGTGCATCTGATTTGAGAGAATTTGTGCGGAAAAACAAGCCCACCCATTGCATTAAATATATTTTCTATTTTTCATTTTTTTTTCTGTAAGATTTGTTTAATTGTATTAAAAATTACCACACTATAATAAATATATATTTTTTTATGTATAAGAACTTTATTTACACAGCATATAGTGATTGTTTTATAGTATCAAACTGTAAGTAGAAAATATTTATAAAATTGGACTGTTGAGAATGAGGGGCATACCAAATTTTCATGAAAAAAAGGGGACACAGACACGGAAAGTTTGGAAACCACTGCCATAGAGAGAGGAATTTGGGTGCAATATCAAGAATGGAGTGGTCTGACATTTAGATGGTACCAAAACTTCTACTGATATAGTGACAGAAATTTACTGCAAGGAAACAAGGATGGATTATTCTTATTCCCTTGGACAGTTTGCCAGTCTTTCAGCAGAAATTTGTTATTTCTATATATATTAAAATCAACTTTGATAAGGGATATGCTAATAAATATATTTACATCATTAGATAGTCAAGCTTCATTAACCTATTGCATACAGAAAGAGTTAAACTAGTCTCTGTGCTCTTGCAAATATCATCAGATGATCCAGATATGCAAATATATTGCAGTTCAATAAATATAGCTTAACTTATTCTGAATCTTATTCCATTTTCTTGTAATTCCTGAAAATTAAATGTGCAGTATATGTATATATATAAGATTGATAAAGTCTCTTATGATTAAAAAATTTTAATTTCATATTTAATCATTAATTCTTAAAATTTTAACATTATCTCCTCTTAATTGCCAGTTTACTAGAAGGCTGCATGATAAAGTAATACCTCCTGGAGATGAATTCTATCCCTAATACCACCTTCAGATTTTTCAGGAGGAATCCATTCATTCATCCATCAGGAGGAATTCTAGTCCATTGAATCTTATCTTTAACATTCTGGTTGATCCTACTATGGAAATGAACAGATGATTGATTGTTGGTAAAACAGTCACTATCTTGGAGGATCCTGATCCATATGGAAGGAACCTGAACCTGGGTCATTACTACCCATTGAACCCAATTTTTCAAACTTAGCTGATCCCATTTACGGGTTTTGGTTAGTAATGATGGGCTGTAAAAGTAGCTATCTCCAAATGTGTGTTCAGTGGTGCAATTCAAACTATTCCTATCATGGATGTTAGTCATCCTATAATGGCTGGCCAACATCCATGGCCAATCATACACTTTAGTAACTACTGCCAATCAGTATGTATACATATATATATATATACTAATTATTTTTATATATACAGTGAAACCCCGATTTTGAAACTTTTCAGGGACCGGCTCGAAAAGTCGAACGAGCCGGGAAAACGCACGAAACGGGAACTCTGATGACGTCATAATAAAAAAGTTATATAATTAAAACGTAGGAAGAGGGAAAGTTTTACATTGCATGTATAGGAAAATGCTCGGACTTCCGAAAATAGACGTTTAAAGCGGGAAAGTCTTACGATACGGGAACGCACGAGCGGGATTTCACTATATTACTTATAAGAGATATTAATTGTATTCTTACAAAACTTTTTAAGCTAGATACTGCTATCCAGCTTGAGTGTTTGTAAGCATAGTGAATAATGAAATGTTTAAATTAATATTTTTTTTTATAAAATAAAAAGATAAAGTATTATGTAAACAATTTTATTGATATAAAAATGTTATGGCTATTACAGAATCATATATACATTTCTATCAGATTGGAGGGTAGGAATTACTTCATATTTTCATGTACAAATTAATTAATTTACTTGGCTTGTACAGTAGGAACTTAGATGAGGTAATACTGAGTAATCATATCTGGAATGTTGATGATGTTTGCTTCTGTTGGTTTTGCTGAGTTAAGAAAAAATATAAAGACATACAACATTAAAATAAAAAGTGAAAATATAAAGATTTGGCAACTTGGATGAAATGAACATATAAGTTAATAATAAATGAATTGTGATAATGCATTAATGTAAAATTTAAATGAAAATGAAATTTTGTCAATCAAAAATTTGGCACAATTTGTTTTATGAAATTCAAAACTTAAAACTTCTATAGAAAGAAGTGTGTGAAAATACTTCTTTTTTTCCATATTTATCTTTATAAAAATATATTTGAAACTGTTGGATTTTAATTTACAATAATCATAGCCAACAGAATAAATTTTGCAAACTTTTCCAGTTGTAGCTTTATACCCTGAGTTATTATTAGGCCTTAGCCAATTGGATGGATATTTTCCCTCCATCTAATTAAAACTTAGTTAAGAAAATATGCATATGTAATATAATTACTTATGATACTTAATGCAATCCAAGTCCCCTAACATGGCACAAAAATATCTTGTTTTTGGCATTCATTTTCTATGTCTTTAAGATAGTTTAACATTCAATATACAATATATATATATACAAATATGTAAAAATAAAGTTTATCATATAACATTATTTTTCAATTTAATTAAACAATAAATATTGGTCTGTTCTTATAAATTTTATTTTAAAGAGAATTTTTGACAATATTTTAATGCTACAAAATTACATTTTTGTTAAATGAAGATTCAAAATTTTCAATATTCTCTTTAAAGTATTAGCACAATTATACCTAACAAAGAATAACAATGATATAATTGCACTAATGACCAGACCAATATTTACTTTTACCCTAACCACACAATGTTAACATTCATTCAACATTAATGGGGAGTATTCTTAATTGAAAACTGAAATATAATTTTTTATATATCTACACTATCTTGTTTTAGTTCAAGAAATTGATATGGAACATGTATTGTATGTTTTTTGTATTCTACAATAAGATGACCACGTCGTGCAGATGCCCCAACTACCATTACTGATTCTCCTTTTAACAATATCACCTCCGCATTTCCATCCTCTAATAAAATAAAGCAAAATGGAAAATATCAAATTTAATATTAAAAAAATCAAAGGTGTTTTAATTTTCACCTACCTGGATAATTCATTTTCATTATTCTTGATTGTGGATAACCCATTTTTGTATTTCCAGAAACAGTATATGGTCTACTGGGTGGAACAGGTGGAGGACGTTCCTTCAAATACAAAAATGAAATTTATTTATAAATATAAATTACTAATACAAGCTTCCCTCAGTTTACAAATGCTTGTTCTACAAGTTTTCATTTTAATGAACTGCTCTAATTTATATCAGTTTTTCAATATATAAATTGCTTATCTCAATCAATATAAGCTCTTTGAGTTATGAACTTAATTTGTACGTTTTTTTCGTAACTTGGAATTTTTGTAATCCAGATACTGCTGTTAGTTTGCCTCCAAAAGCATTGAAATAACTTTATACATTATATTTTGCAATATATTTCATAATTAGAGAAATTAGAAATTTATTATTTCACTGATTTGAATGAAAAGTTCCAATTATAAAGTGAGGGGTTTTTAGTATAATTGCAGCCGTCTTGAAATATTGCCCTAATATAATAATTGTGTAATTTTACATAATATTGGTTGCTAGAGCATTCTGCTATCATAATGCTCAAAATTATTGAAATTTTTTAGAATTTGAAAATGAAATTTTATATTTCGCAAATATAAATGTTTGTAATTCAAGGAGTGTCTGTATAACTTTTAATTTTTATGAAAATATAATTTCATCACTGATTAATTTACTATAATTTGTTTAAATCAATTACTGTATTTTATTCTATATCCTAATTTATAATCTCTAATTCATACTTTAATTTTTTTTACATTATTAGATCTTCAAATTTTTTGATACAAAATTTGAAGATCTAATAATGAGATTCTTTTTGTGTCTGGTTCTTCTATTTTTGTCTTTGTTAAGTTATTACAATATAGTGGAGTTGTAATAATAAATATTGGCAGTAGGCAATTCATAATTTTTGGATATTTCTAACTTATGACTACTATGATTTATGATGGCACAAAATACATGTAATCCTTGATAGTAAGTCAAGGCTTAATTGTATTAAGTCTATAAAGTTTTAATAAAATAATTATCATAAATAAAATTCATAATTAATGTAATTTTAAAAGAATATTGTCTTTTTTTGTTTTTTTTTTTAACTTCTGGATAATTAGATTTATTTTTGCAAATAATTTACTAGAATCAAAGCTTTTAAGAATTATGGTAAATTTAAAATCAATATTTGAAAAACTTTTGCAATTTGTTAAATAATAAATAAAATTGTAATGATTGAGATGTTTATTACTGTATTAGACTTAAATTTGAAAAATCACTTGGCACTAATATGTTTCAAATTTAAAATCAAATAGCAAGAAACAGACTAATTAGATGATAACTATCATAAACTTCTGTATTATGATATAATTTACTACATTTATTTTAATGCTTTTGGAATGCTTTAACAGCACTAGGTAATATGATGTTAAATATCTTAAATACAAGAATAAATTGAAAATTTTTAAATTAGAAATAATGTGAAATGACAAACTTAAATACTCCAAGGAACTGCTTATTTACAATCAGTAGAGAAATTAGAAATTTATTATTTCACAGATTTGAATGAAAAGTTCCAATTATAAAGTGAGGGGTTTTTTAGTATAATTGCAGCCATCTTGAAATATTGCCCTAATATAATAATTGTGTAATTTTACATTAGAAATTTATTATTTCACAAGACTGTATTTAAACTGTTTTTTTTAATTACTGTATTTTATTCTATATCCTAATTTATAATCTCTAATTCATACTTTAATTTTTTTTACATTATTAGATCTTCAAATTTTTTGATACAAAATTTGAAGATCTAATAATGAGATTCTTTTTGTGTCTGGTTCTTCTATTTTTGTCTTTGTTAAGTTATTACAATATAGTGGAGTTGTAATAATAAATATTGGCAGTAGGCAATTCATAATTTTTGGATATTTCTAACTTATGACTACTATGATTTATGATGGCACAAAATACATGTAATCCTTGATAGTAAGTCAAGGCTTAATTGTATTAAGTCTATAAAGTTTTAATAAAATAATTATCATAAATAAAATTCATAATTAATGTAATTTTAAAAGAATATTGTCTTTTTTTGTTTTTTTTTTTTAACTTCTGGATAATTAGATTTATTTTTGCAAATAATTTACTAGAATCAAAGCTTTTAAGAATTATGGTAAATTTAAGAGACTGTTCTCTTAAATTTAAGAAAAAAAAAAAAAAATTTAAAATTCTTCTAGACTGTTATCTTCTACGTTGCATACAGGAATCTTATAAACACCAGAATTATATTCTTTGCTATGCTTCTCTTTATCATTCCATAGCAGGCTAAAAATCGTGGAATGTCTTTTATTATGTGGGCGCCACTGCTAGAAACTTTAAGGATAGACTGGTGGAACACAAGGACAAGTTAGTTAAAGATAATCTTGTCACCGCCCTAGTGCAAAGGACATTCAAAAAAGATGTAAGTATTATATGGCAAAATGCGAAGGTAGTCAAAATTGTTTATGACCAGAAAGATCTGCCGATAAGAGAGAAAATTGAAATTTTAAAATCTAACAAAACTGAGACTGTTATTAATATTAGGTGGCTGAAGAAATGAGCAGTGCATGGAAGTATGTGGTGCACAAGCATTGTTAGTAAATCTCAATCAACTTTTAGATTTAATTTTTAATGTCGGCCTAATGACTTAGTTTCCCCGTTGTTCGATGTTTTATTATAACCTAGCATTTTTAACCAAAAAATATTAGTGTTTTAATAGCCAATTTTTAATTAATTAATTTTTAAATGTTATTTAAAAAATATTCTATATTCTGTAATTTTGAATTCCATGTAATTCTAAACGTGTTCTGTTTATTGTTCTGTTCAACTGAAGATGGTATTTGATGTACCAAAAACGTTTTCTCTTTTATTAAACTATGAATTATTTATGTTTGACTGCTATTTGTTTTTTTAAACATTTGAAATTTTACTGAATGTGAAATGAATTTTTATTTTATGAAATCTTTCTTCTAGATGTCAAAATTTATCAAGCAGGAAATTTAGAAATAACTGTTTATTGAATTCTGATTAAACTGACAATAGGAAAACAAATTTTTTACAGATTAAAATTTGATTCTGAAACTTTTTAAATTATAGAAATTAATTTTTTTATCTAAAAATATTATCAGAATTTAAAGTTGATATTATTAAAATTCAATTTAAATACGATATGAATCACTATAAGAAAATTTTGTAAAAATAATATTAAGGAAAAAAAAGACTGAATACATTTACGTTAAATGATATGTAACATCAGCAGCTATAGATGAAATAGTTTTAGGATAAGCTAAAGTCTTATATTGTAGATTGGGCTCAACTTGCAATGGATAATAAGGTATGTATATTTGATTTCCATAAATTTACCTTTATATAAAATGTTTGTCATAGTTTTTTTTTTTTTGAAATACAGAACATTTGTAAATTATAACTTACAAGTGCAAGCATGTTGGTTTATAACATTTAAAATTTTAACTAAAATTCAAATAGCTCAAAAAAGGCAAAAATCACAAATTCACAATAATATCAAAATGTTTTTAATCATATCTAGATCATCATCATCAGCATAATTCTAAGAACATACATTCCAAACTTTGTTTACATAAAGGACTGTTTACTTAAAAGAGATTGCTTTAAATTATAATTAATTGAATAATGATTATTATTATTTTTTATGAATATTTATATTATATTGTGCTTCTTATTATAATTTAGTGTAAATTAATTTGAAATTCAACAATTAGAATTATAGAAACTCAATTTGATATTTAAAATTTTTGGAATGTATGTTCTTAAAGAGATATACTGATGATGATCTAAGCCCAATGAAAAACATTTTGATATTATTATAAACACAGTATTGTTTTTACCATTTTTTGAACTGTGCATTTTAATTTAAACTTATATGGCAAGCTATTGGATTTTAAAATTTTATATTATTAATTTATTTATATTTTGTATATTGTTTGTTGATCTTAAGATATTATGATGTTATGATACTGTTAAATTTGGCAGTATCTCCTTTTCATTAAGGGATGAAATAATGCTGTATAAGTCAATCACTATATTCCTAGTCTTGAGAGTTTTAATTCAGAATATTGGTAAAAAAATGATTTTTCTGATTTATGAAAAATTTAGATTATGTAAGAAACTTCAGTTCCAATTATTTATGAAAACCAAGGAATATTTGTATATTAGTTTCCTCATTACCAAGATTGCATTATTATTTGATTTCATCTTTAATAAATACTAAATTTGATACATTAAATATATTCATATATCATTTCAATATTTATCTAAACATTGGCATTATTAAAGTTCCATTAAATCTTCAGATTAATGGAAACATAAATTTATCATTAATCTTAAAAACTTACTAAATCTAATCCAAATAATGAACAAGTCTGTTGAATAGTTTTTTGATCACATTTTTCTAGATCAGGTGGTGGTGTTCCAGCTATTGGTTGAGGTCTAGGTCTTGAGCATAATCCTTGAGTTGTAGCATTAGCAGTTGTTGTTGATGATTGGGTTCTATAAATTAAATAGTTTTAAAAAATACCTAACACTAAATATTATAATTAATATAATTTTATCTTAAATATACCTAGTAGTTTTTACTCTTGCTTGGATTTGTAAATTTCTTTTTAGAGTAAGCCAATGACATCTTCGAAAATGCCAACCTCTCCATACAGCCTGAATAAGAACAGATGCATTATGACGTCTTTCCACTCTTAATAATTCTAACTGTTGTCTAGCTCCTTCACTATAAGTTCATTTCATAACATTTATCAATTTTCAAAATATTTACAATTTGTTATCAATTGAAAATATTAAATTATAACTTTGTTATTACCTGAGAAAAATATGGCGTTTTCCCATTGACCAAGCGGTTGATGCATTTGATAATGTGCATTTTTCAGTTGCTCTTACAAAATATTCTAAAATTAGCTGAAAATAAAATTATATAATCTAACCTACAGTCTTAATTATAATTAAACTTTCTTTTTATAAAACTGAATATAACTTTTTTTTTTAATAAAATATTAAAATTAGCATATGTTAAATTTTTTTTTAATAAAATATTAAAATTAGCATATGTTAAATATAAAATATTATTATTTTTTTAAATTTGCTGTTAATTAAAAGTTATTTTACCTTACAATCTTCAATGGCTTTATCATCACTTCGTCTTAATTTCCTGAAAGGAGCCAATAATCTGTACCTTGAACTGAAAGCCTTAAATCTCATTCTATGTGGAAAACCTAATAGAAAACAAGTTATCAATAATGATGATAATTTAATATATATAAATTTAAATCTTGTTGGTTTAGTAAATGTATAAAATATTTACTAAACCAACAAATTTTTAATCAAAAATATTTTTATAAATTTAATTCCTATTTGGATTATTTGAGAAAGTTAGAATATGAAGTGAGATAATATCTTTCTGAAATTGTCATTTTTTTTCAATGCCAGAAACTACTATGTAATGTACGTAAAAATACTGTCTCTGCTTTCTTCAATCCAGAGACAATATTTTCACATATTCATGATAATAAAACCAAAGTAGTAGAACTTTCTTGTCTCTTAGATAACATCTTTAAATTGTCTATCTACTAGAAATAAATTTAAAGCTAATAAACTAAAATAATAATAAACCAAATTTGAGATTAGTATTTACACAATAAATAATCACTCTGAAAATGGCAACCAAGTATGTATTTTAATAATCAATATTTAACCTATAATTCCATATCAACATATCTTGGTATTATATTGATAAAATGGGAGCTTCAATTTATTTAATTACATCTATTTCTGATTATCTACACACTGTTAAGGATTGCAGCATAATAGGTTAATCTCTAAAATTTCACAGAAAAGACTCAATAATAATTGCAAGAAAATACTCATGAGAACAAAAAATTCATTAATAGGATCAAAATCCATTAATTATGAACTGAATATAAAATGAATGAAGAAAGTAGTATAGAACACCACTTATATTGTAGATGGGATTTTACACTGCTTAGACAAAAGTGATATTAATAAGAGATGAGCCAATGAAGATTTTTCAATTCCTATGTATATACTATTTTTATGATCTAGTTATTGACAAATATTAAATATACAATGAATAGCATCTTAAATTATATAGATAATTGAATTAATGAAGTAAGTTCATGAATTTAAAATAAATATTTTGTTGTAATAAATATATAAACTGTTCATTAAATTAAAAAAAAATTTAATCAAAAGTGAATAAAAATTTTAAATTTATTTTTATTTGCTAATGTTTATTTATTTTGAAACTGTTCCATTAATTTTGCTGTGTGATTTAAGGAGTTTTAATAAAACTCTCTGATAACTTGCCTAAAATCAATTTTCTTATGTTTATAATTGTTTTTAAAGAACAATGAATAAGCTATTTAAATATATTATCTGCCTCTTTAATTTAGAAAATTAGAATAATTTGAAAAAGTTTTTACAACTTATAAGAGTAGAATTTAACTGTAATTTTTTATTTTGCTGATGAGGGCTTCTGTATAAATCAAAAATGTTTTGAAGAATAAATATTTTTTTGTGTTCTAAAATAGAGTACTGTATATAGGATTAAGATTTAAATTAAACCATGCACCTAATCATATCTGTTTAGAATATATAACATGCTTAAAGATTGAACTGACTTTTTAATTTTAAAATACTGTATATTTTATAACAACAGTTTTTTCCTCTCACAAAGTCAATAAACATATCAATCTTGTCTTGTTCCATTAATTCAGTTGTTGTTTCAGCAGATGAACTGCTTGTTCATTTTTCATTAAAAATTTCTTAATATAATAAACAGTTTATATACTGTATATGCTAATTTGCATATGCATTTTTCATTAAATTTAAATTATTGTATTTTTATTAAATTAATATTTCATAACAATTTAAATGTACAGATAGGCCTCGATTAGCGCGACTTTGAATAGCGCGAATTCGA
>AYEL01045417.1:0-61745 GCA_000484575.1 Olivierus martensii
TATCCGGCTTTTTTGTTATCCGGCCTGCCCTTCCGCCACATTAGGCCGAATACTCGGGAGTGTACTGTATATATTATTGTTATTACATATAAATAAACGTAGTAAAAATTATATAATTTTTTATTTATGTTTTTTTTTTATCTCCAAAACGAATTAATCAAATTCCCATAAAAACCTATGATAAATCTATGATCGGTTAACGAACATTGTCTTGGAACGGATAACGTTCGTTAACCGATCACCCACTGTACTTTTCTAAATACACTGACGGAAAAAAAAATCCCAACACCAAGAAAGACTTGTGTTAGATAATGATCACCCACTGTACTTTTCTAAATAGTTTGCTAGGTCGCACTACTAAACAAACTTTAATTGTAAATAAAATTATTACATGGGTTCATGAGTTTTATTTTATTTACGGAAGAGTTACAAGGTTCTATGTACAGGTGTGCACAATGTAATGTTAAAGTAATTTGACTTCTATACTGTATATATACAGGGTATATTCTAGCACCCGTACCACCCTTTCTTCTCGGAAACGCGATGAGATAGGAAGTAGTGGGAAAATTTTGATTATCAAAGTATATCCGAAGAATCGAATGGGCATGATAAAAATTTTATGTGCCCATCGGAAGTAGGGGCATAAGGGGTCAACCATGAAATCTCCAATGGAAACTAATACCGATTTTGGCATAATTGGATAGAACTGTGAAAAACAAACAACGTTTGTTTTGAAAGTTTTATAATATCACTTACGGATTGTGAAATATCACAAAAAAAGATGCCGCCGCATGGGCTATTCAAGTAGTAAGAAGAATAAAAATCAGACAGAGGGCATCTGTGTACATTGCCAAACATTATTGATTTAAAGCGAATTCTGGTACTCTGTAGTAGCATTCAAACCGCAGGTGTGATAAGTCTTTCGCCATCACAGTTCAGCATGGACCCATACTCAAGAACAAGGGTTTTCAGGACTTGTTTCAGCCCTTTATGAGCACCATGAATGTACACAGATGCCCTCTGTCAGACTCTTCCTTTTATTATTGCTTGAATAGCCCAATCGGCAGTACATGCGGCGGCATCGTTTTTTGGTGATATCTCACAATCCGTAAGTGATATTAAAAAACTTTCAAAACAAAAGTTATTTGTTTTTCACAATTCTATCCAATTATGCCAAAATCGGCATTGGTTTCCATTGGAGATTTCATAGTTGACCCCTTGTGCTCCTACTTCCGATGGGCTCACAAAATTTTTATTATGCCCATTCGATTCTTCGGATACACTTTGGTAATCAGAATTTTTCCCCTGCTTCCTATCTCATCGCGTTTCCGAGAAAAAGGTGGTACGGTTGCTAGAAAACACCCTGTATATCAATTAATTAGTTGTTTTAGTTTATATTATTGATTTTATTGTTAAACTTAGATTAAAACAAAAATGTTGGTTAAAAAAGAAATGACCTGCGTAAATGGGCACCCACTACGATCCTTTTAAGTCTAAGCTTTGAACAAAACCTTTAATAAATGTATTGTTTATATTGTATTTTTCATCGCAAGAAAGTTTTGCTTCACATTCCAAGCGCCCTTGGCAAATGTCCCGTTGCCAATCCCTTGGTACGGCACTGGGTGCAGAACCCAAAACGCAAACCCAGTCTTCCTGCGTGGCATCGCATCCACATTTATAAATAAATGTTTTTTTTTTTTTGCATTAAAGTTTGATCATTTAAGAATTTACAATAATTTACTTAGTCAACATTATTATTATTTAGGCACTATAGTAAACTATAATGCTATGTAGCAACCATTTCGATTGATTCAGGCTTAGAGTTGCCATCTCTCCGGTTTTTTTTTTTGGTACATTTTACACACCTTTCCAATTAGGGAGATTACTAAGGGGCCGGGCCAGTTCCAACCACGGGCTGCACTCACACCCGTGGAGGAGGCCGGATGGTGAAGGACGGGGATCGCCAAGCCGAGCCCAGCACCCCGAAAAACTTTTCAGGAATTACCAGACCCGGTCCTCCTGCGTGGCACGCCGACAGCGTTACCATTCGACCATCGACCGCCATCTTTCCGGGTTTGAACCGGACACTCCCGATCTCTCCGGATTTGGTCATTATTTCTCCGGGTTGTGTGAAATCTTATGTAATTAAAAAATTAAAATGAATTTAGATAATTCCTTGAATGAATGGCATTGGGGGGAAAAAGAAGGATGAAATTGGGATAAATAGCAATCCGAACTCGATGTGTACATTACAATATAACAATCTTATAGAGGGAATGTATACATAAAGTATTTTTTTGTCAACAGATGACGCCACTTTCCATTCAGGAAGAACATTAAGTGGCGGGGGAAATAAGCTCTTCCACAGGCTGGGTCAGCCGGATTGTGGAGGACGGGGATCGACAGGCCAGGTCCGGATCCCATGATAAATATTTTCAAGGTATTCATGTATCATATGAATACTGATTAGAATATTTGTTTAATGCCAATGTTTTTATTTATTCTTGCAAGAAATTTTATTTTGTTTTTCTGGCATTTCAGTATTTAAAGGACTTAACATATCACTAGCTAATTTTGTTATTTGTTTTGGATCACTGCTTGATTGGATATTAAATTGATCACATTTTTTTAAGAAAATCAGAAAACTCTTTTACATTATTGCATTTGAATGGCAATTTATAGTCTATAAATTCAGTGATTGGAGCATCTCGCATAAAAAATGATACTTTTAAATCAGCATCAATAGTGATGGTCCTGTCTAGATAAGGAATATCATCAGAATTAACATTAATGTAGAGTAGTTTGTTTTTTCCCTTAGTCATTATGAAGTTGTCAGGAATTATTTCACATTTCATTTTTTTCTCAAATTCGTCCAAACTCTTACAATGATTTTGTGACATATACTGATTTTGTGTTTCTATGCTTTCAGTTACTGCTTTCTCAAACTGTAGCATTTCCATTCTTAATCTTTTTTCTGCTGGTGATTCTCTGCTTGTTGTTACAATTGATGACAGATACTCTGGACAATTGGGGAGAATTTTTGGTATTGCACCTTCTCTTAATCTTGGCCTTTTCAGTGGTGCTTTAAGGAGGGTCCCATTGACTTCATCATAGCATTGTGTTTCATACAGAATGTCTTCTTGTATGAAATGCTTTTCACAAACCTGCAAATAAGAGTTACTTAAATCAATAAAACACAGATAATAAGCAATTTATGGCAATCTAAATATTAAATACAAATCTGTAAATATATACTAGTATACATGTCTTTAAAATTTAAATCTTGAGTCATTTAAAAATGCGATATGGTGAAAAGAAATTACAGTAGAGTTGTGATTATCTGGACTATCATCCATGTAACTCAACAATGTCTGATGTTTCTAAATTTCTTTCCAAATATCATGTAATAATATGAATAATATTATTAGTATAGTCACTCTATAACTACCATTCAGAAATGTGTATACCTATAAATTATTATAGTAAATCATCCCTTTAGCATTGTGAAACATGTATTAAAATTTTGATTAACAATACTATTACATAATATATAAACTTCTATTTTTCCGGATAGCCCTAGTAAATAATAATTTGGATAATTACAACTCTACTATAACAATGTATTATATTCTGTGATAATAAATATAAGGATCCCACAATTTTTCTTTATATTTTATAGTCCAGTATGATCTTACAAATAAAATTTACAGATGATCTGGGATTTGTCAAATACAGAACTTATGACTAACACTTACTTTGGAATGGGAAGTCACTGTAAAATTATGTCTTTTGATAGCATTCTTCCATTTCCTCCTCAATTCTAGATCTTTGGGAAATGAGAAAACTGTAACTTTTGGTTCGCCTTTATAGTTGCCTTTGCATCTGGGTACACAGCATGTGTAAGGCATGGTAGGAGAAAATTAAAATTATTAACGATCCCGTAATCAATATCTAAGATCACAACTTTTTATCTTCTTTATTTATTCTTAACTTCTTTCAGTAAGTTTCTTTAATTGGTAACCGAACTTAGACTTGAAATAAACTTAATGAATGAAACGAACACTGTTCAAGCACATGGCAATCTCTCAGCAACATTACCCTATTGATGATGACGTTGCTACTCGTGACATCATAGGTTGGTAGGCTTTGTATTATAGAGGGTGCTGTTCAGGCGCGAATTCGAGTTTGCAGAGATTTGGACGATTTCATTTATTTTTTCTAAGCAACAGGGTTAGATAGGCTTATTGACAGGTATTCAATCATTTTTTCCGAAAATTAATTTTGTGCATTTATTAGGAAAGTTTCAATTTATTATTTACAAATTAATCTATGTTTTTTTAACTGTGATGCTAACTATATATGCATATTGTAAACCACCCATGCAGAGCCGGATCTGCCATAGGTGCAACGTACATCACACACGGGCGGCCAAACTGAATGTCGAAAACATAAAACAAGATATAAAATAAAATTAAACCAATAAAAGGAAAAAGGAAATTGATTTCTTTTAAAATGTAAATTTGAAAACTATTCATTTGAAAAAGATAAATTAAAAAATAAAAATCAATTCTAACATCAATTTATGAAATAACTAAATGAATTAATATTTTACACCAAGGCAAATATAAGAATCATGCAAAGGTCTTCATCTGAAATTAATTGATGTGCAAAGAAAAAAATCCAATATGGATGGACAGGATTTATTTCATGAAATTTTATCAGTAATGACACACACAAAAGCAGAAAACATTGTTTCACATCCATATAACATGCTTCAATATATTTTTAAAAACAATCTTCGAGGCACATTTCCTAATTTATTTGTGGCACTTAGGATCGTTTTAACTTTGCGCGTTTCTATAGCATCTGGCTAACGTTCTTTTTCCAAATTGAAGATAATCAAAAACTATTTAAGAACGACAATGCAAAAAGAACGCCTAGAAAATATCAATTATAGCGACAGAGCGTAAATTATTGGATGAAATTGATTTACACCATCTTATTTATTTTATTTTTTTATTTTATTTATTTGACCATTATTTACAAGTGTACAAAAGTACAAAGTAATGCAGATACATTAAGAATTTTTATAGTACAAATTATATGTTTTTGGAGCTCTATTAAAGGTGTTAAGCAATCTGGATAAACAACTGTAAGGGATGAATAAAAGATCTGTTTTTCTGGTGGTTTTTGCTGGTATATTTAGCTGAATAAGTTCTGTAAGAAAATATCCCTGTAACATATTTGAAATGAGTTTGACATCTTGGTTCTCAATTAATTCAAAAATTTTCTTGATGTTCAGTTCTTTGAATTTTGAGTCTATAGAAAGAGAGCGTTATATCGGAATTTGCTTTTAATAAAGCACGCCAAACTTATTTCTTGTAAATTGTTGTTTTCTCTAATTAATATGCTATTTTTAAAATTATTATTTGTTATCTAATAAGATATTTAATTTTTGTATGTAGTGAAGTTTAAAGTTTATTTAATATTATAGTTACATGCAACGAAAATTTTGTAATTCATTACAATTTCCAACATGTTCTTCATTTGTGTTATGGCTGTTACATATTGTATTAATATCGATAATTTCTAAGATGTTCTATTGTGACTGTTATGTATTATTGCATAAAATAATAAATGAAATTACAGTGGTATCTTGGTTAACGATGGCCTCGGATAACGACGAGTGGCTGTAAGAAAAAATGTCTTGGTTAACGACTCCTGATTATGTCTAATTAATATGCTATTTTTAAAATTATTATTTTGTTATCTAATAAGATATTTAATTTTTGTATGCAGTGAAGTTTAAAGTTTATTTAATATTATAGTTACATGAAACGAAAATTTTGTAATTCATTACAATTTCCAACATGTTCTTCATTTGTGTTATGGCTGTTACATATTGTATTAATATCGATAATTTCTAAGATGTTCTATTGTGACTGTTATGTATTATTGCATAAAATAATAAATGAAATTACAGTGGTACCTTGGTTAACGATGGCCTCGGATAACGACGAGTGGCTGTAAGAAAAAATGTCTTGGTTAACGACTCCTGATTATGTGAACTTCCGACAAAATAGAGTTCTATAACAGCTCGTCATCGAATCACGTGATTCGTTAGCTCAGTTGTTAAGCGTTATTTTTTTTATCACAATCAATTCAAATCCAACAATATCATTATTAAAATTATAACCATATAAAAATATATTTAAGTAAATGATAATTAACATATAATAATGAAAACAAATTATTTAATAAATTAAAAATAGACATGCAACAATTCACTACTTTTTAGTTTCTTAAAAATAATTTCTAGACGATTATTATTTTAAATTCTGCGAACAAAGTGTGATTCTATTGTTTTTTTGTGTTATATATTACTTGACACCTGCGAGTGGTGTGACGTCGCAGTTTCGGATTCCATTAGAAGAAAAAAAAAGTCTGTCCGAGATCCTACAGTTCATATAGACCAGTGCTTCTCAAAGTGTGGATCCTGACCCCATATGGGGTCGCGTAACAAACATTGGGGGTTGCAAAAATTTTAGCAAATGTTTTAATTCGTAGTCCTAGTTTATATACCTCTACATACCCAGGATCGCGAAAATATTTTCTCGGGGTAAAAGGGGTCGCCAAATGGAAAAGTTTGATAAGGCTGATATAGACAATAAAACGACGAACGTGTGTCACTATTCGTTCGCCATCAAAAGGCAAAATCAAATCTTATTTATATAATAATCGTTGAATCTATAAGCTGCTAATCAGTATTTACCGGTTCGTTTGTTAAAAAACTCCGAAGTGAGCCCAATTGTCCTTCTGGTGAAGATTGATAAATAAAAACTGTTTTCGTGAACAATTCATTTCATTAATGTTAATTTTTTTTTACATATTTTTAGGACATTTTAAATGAGTTTTATCTGCATTTTTAATATTTACTATGGTTGTGGGAAGGAGCCAGAACGAATTAATCAATTTTCAATTAAATCCTATGGGGAATCGAGTCTTGGATAACGACGGTAATCCTGGAACGGGTTACCGTCGTTAACCAAGGTACCACAGTATTTAAAGTTGAACAATTATGACTATTAATTTTCTAGTTTTTGTTTTATTGATTGAATAGGGGCGGCCCAGTAACAACTGCACACAGGCGGCCGAATTTATAGGCACGACACTGCACCCATGGGCCAAAAACAAAATTTTAAAAATAGCTTTCCTAAAACAATCTTCCATTTAAAACAAACCCCAACCAATTTAGAGATTCAAAAATAAATATATAAAACTATCTTGATTTAAAATTCATTAAATTATTAAAATTTCTATTATTTCATTTTAAATTTGCCTGCAAGAGTTATTTGATTAGGTGATAAGCTGAATTTGAGGTTATCTGTACAAAGGAAAAATTTTCGTTTGGGGGACAAGTTTTTACATTACTTCCATAGGTAAAGGGGGAAAAGGTTAGCTAAATTATGCCGCCATATCCTCATGGGATATACTGTATCTGGTGGCGGCCACTTGTAGAGCCCATCAGAGGCTGGCCAACACCTATGATGGGGTCAACCGGAAGGTTGAAGGATGGGGTTCACCAGGCCGGGCCCGGACCCCTCCTGAAAAACAGGAGGTGTGGGACCCGGATTTGAACCCCAGATCCTCCAGGGTGGTAAGCAAAGCTTTACCACGCGGTCAATCCGGCCGACAAAGGGGGAAAAGGAAAAATTATTTAAAGTACATAAAAATGTGAGCTATTTAGACTTGTTTACTATATTATTATATCTAATAATAATAATAATAATAATAATAATAATAATAATATAAACAAATCTTTGATTTTAGAACTAATAATTTATTTGCATAATTGTTATAATTACCATTTTTTAAATTAAATAATATAGTATTTATACAAAAATTTAAATTTTATTTATTGATAAATGTCATATTTGATAAATTTCATCATTTAACTAAATAAAATTCTTAATCAGAAAACAAAGGATTAAAATTAATGTTTCTATTTAAAATTATTACATAATTTTGTTTCTGAAAAATTTAACAGTTGTGCAAATGAAATATAGAATATTTTTACTAAATTTCTATGAAACATAAATTTACATGATATAAATAAGATAACTGATTTTAACATAATACAATATATATTAACTATACATATATATTTTTTCAAATTTTTCACAAAAAATTAATTGATTTGCTTATGAAATACAATCAAATTTGAACATTTGATTGTATTAAAAAATGTATGTTTTAATATTAACAATGATATTCTACATCATATATTTATATATATATACACAAGATTAAATTAATAACATTCTCTTGATGAAATATACTATTTCTTAGTGTATGTACAATTTTTATCTATCTGTTTAATTATAAAAATTTTGATATTCTATATACAGCATTCTTTATTACCTGAATTTCAATTGATATTTTTAACTGAAATTTAAACTAAAAATATTTAACAACAAATTAAAAAATTCATTTGCAATTATTTTATATTTCAGGAGATCCCTGACTTAAGCAAATCTGCTTTACAAAACAAAATTTTGCCAAACAAAATATTTAAAAAAATTAATTTTATATTTTGATATATAGCACATTATTAAAATTTTACATGGTATTACCATAATGATGGTTATAATATTTCTGTAATAAAAATTAATGGCATTATTGATAGCATTGCTATTCATAGTTAACTCTTAATAGCAAAATTCTTGTATGTCATCACAACTACTGTATTGTAATATATAAATTTCATGTGTGCATTATATCTCTTGCTTTGTAGGTAGATTATATATATATATATATATATAACATGCATGCTTTTAATGTTATCATAACTATATACAGAGCCAGATTTACATTTTTGGGGCCCTAGGACAAGCAAGGCTTTGGGACCCCTAAAAATTCAAATCAGCTACATCTAATTTTAAAGGCTCCTTATAACTTATAAGGAACCTTTAAAATTTTACTTTCTATCGAGCACTTTAATAAAAACCCATTTCTTCTTATTAAAATTTTATAAAAGTTGAAAACTGATTGATAGTTTTGGGGCCCCTAGGACACGGCCTAGTCAGCTTATAGGTAAATCTGGCCCTGACTATATAATAATTAATGAGGATAAATTCAAACAATGTAAACTTAGTATATGCAATACTGCAGGAATGTAAGTCTTGCACAAGTCAAGGAGCTCCTGTATATAATGTTACAAACAGAACTTATATGCAAAACTTTTTTAGAAGAAAACCTTTTAATACAAACACTTCTAATATAATCATTTTTTAAACAGAAAAATTAATGAATGAAAAAAAATTTTTTTTTATATACTTAAAAATTTAATTTCTATTCAGCAAAATAGTGGAAAAATAGAAATCTGACAAATATTATATTATTATAATAAACAAAATATTCTTAATTTAAGATGGCAAATATTAAATAGACTTTGATAAATTTAAAGCTTCAAATATCATTTTCAATAATTATGTATATACATCACAAGTCTAAACACATAATGGAAACTTTTTTAATAAATTAATTTTTACACATTATTATTTTTTGTATCTACAGATCAGTTTTCTAATTAAAAGTGTTTGTATTAAAACATTTTTTTATTAGTAATGATAAGTAAATTGGAATGTTTTACATATTTATCATTAAAACCAGCAATTTTATAACTCATTATATTACAAATAGGAAAATTCATTAAATAGCACCATAATTTAATTTATAACTAAAATTTTAAAAAATGTTTTGATTTATTTAATTTATACAATAAATTATTTAGAAACTACTTTATTATCAAAACAATTTGTTTTGTAATTATACTTTATTTATTTATAATAAACTAAATATGCTTGTATATATATTATATATAATATATGATTTTAAATTAAACTAAACAAATTTTAAAATGAAAATGAATAAAAATAGAAATAATTTTTCAAGAATTCATTCAGTATTCAAAAGTTGCAATGGTTTATTAAAAACATTTTGTTTTTTTTATTTTTTTTATAAATTAAGAATGATAGAATGATTGTGCTAAAATTATATTCATTGAGCTTATATCTATATCATTCTATATTCATCACAATTGAAATTTTTTTTTGTTTTATGGAACAATGAAGATTTATTTAAATTATTATACAATTTTATGATATAAAATATTAAAAATTATTCATATATCTCATGTGAAGCAATCAGAATGTTTGTACATAAAATGTTCATCATTATTTGGATGCAGATAATTAAAACAGATTAAAACATTTTTGATGCAGTTATCAATATTTACATAGAAATTTTAATTTCTAATATTAAGTTATTTTTATATTGAAATAAAATACAATATATGTATAACTTGCTTTTAGAATTTATGAACAAAACAGTTGTTAAGCACCAAAATATATTGCAACTTATAACAATAGTATATTATTTTCCAATTGATACATATAATACCATTCTTATTTAGCAGAATGGAACTAGTTGTATCATGTTTTAAAATTTTTATATATTTACCAATGATTGCATTTTAAGTGTGCTTATCTTTACAAATTTGTACTTGTTTTAGCATTATTATCTCCAATCCCAAGAAGATAGCTTTCCATCTACAAACATTAAGTTTTCAGTTGGTAGAGGAAGTTCCATATCACAGCCAGGAATACTAATATTGTTTTTATCACAAGGAATTATAACTTTCTGAAACAAAATCAAAATATAAATAAAGCTTTTATTAATAATAAGTGCTTTTGTAAAATATCATTTTAAAAAATAAAGCAAAAAAGTTAATGTTATAGTCTATTTAAAAAAAAAATATTTTAAATGAATATAATATTCTCTGTATGTGATAAAAAGTTTTAGAGAAATAGTTTTAAAATTTTTTGAATACCATAATTTAATAGGATCAAGTGATGTTGAAATTAGTTCTAATATATCTGGAGTTTGAAAAATTTTCTTAAATTAAAAGAAATAGTAGTCTACACTTTCACTATTCTGTAATGTTTTGATCTTGAGATTTTGCACATGTCCTGAGAGTCTGATATAAGTACCATATGAAGGTCATTGTTGCAGAACACATCAAAAATTAATTATACTGAAATTCAAATAAGTCATTTGGTTTCAGAGATATTAATAGGATATTTTTTTATGTTTAGAACAGTAATCATTCTGTTTTAAATAGCTGCCATTTGGTAATAAGGTCATATAACATTCTCAAAATTAATAGGCATACAAACCTGGGGAATAAAGAATGATCATTTAAAATTTGATTATTATGCAATATTTTATTCTTACAGTATTATTATTATTATTATTATTATTGACAGAATGCAAAGTGAATACATATAATTAATGTTTTGTGAAAAATTACAAATTTATTTGAATTTGGAAAATTTCTATGCAGGATAATGCATGAAAATTCATTATTGAGATGATAAAAATGCTAGTGAACTTAAAAGGAGGAAAATTGTATGAAAAATGTTGATTATATGATCTCTATTTATAAATTTCTAACTATAGTTATAATAACTAAATATAATTACAAGTTATTTAAAATTGTTCTTTCTATATGTTTTCTGTAAATCTTCCTTTGTAAATCTAATGTTTCTAAGTCTTTAGTGCAATATGTAGGGGATATTATTAGTGTCAGATAAGATAATTGGCATTATGTGAATTTTTCCATATGATTTACTGATGCTTTATTTAATATGTAAGTCTGAATAATCAAGCATTTTTGCAATGTGTATCAAGTATAAGTTATTTTTATTAGAGGTAGCAATGCTTATGAAATATATCATTTTCTATTCTTTGTAAATCAGTGCAATGCTCATTCTGTTATAATAAACTGTTTTTATCTATGATACTATTCTTGTTCTCTAAAACTGTATTAAGGATATATTTGTAATATAAAGTTTTTTTTCAGAATTATTAATATTCTAACAGTAATGATTTCTGAAGACAATTTTTCAACAATAATGAAAGCAAGTTTCTTTAGAGACAACCCAATGTAAATGTTCATTCATTGTTAAATTAAATTTTCCAAGTAGCTCAACAAGACTTAAAAAATTCCCATTGTGTGGTGTAAATAATATGATTCCTGAAGACAGCAGACCAGATCGCTTGCTTTTGATAGCCTTATGCTCCAAATGTTTGGTGTACTACTAGGCATTGATTATGACGTTGGATTCCTTAAACTCCAGTAAGATGGGTACCTGCATATCAAAGAATGCAGTCAGCATAATCTTTTCAGCTGACTGCTGAGTTTTGAATTTCTTTGATGTGGGCAAACTGGCATTCACTGCATGCTGATGAACTTTCCTTCCAGTTCAAAGTAGTGACACCATATTTCATCTCCTTCCATTGTGTGCCACAGGAATTGTTTGCCCTCATTGCAGCAGTCCATCAAATGCTGCAAGTTGAGCTCCATTCGCTATTCCTTGTGGTGTTCAGTCAGCCTGTGGACACCCATTGGAATGACTGGCTTGCATCTCTCAGCCATTAAAAACTGAATTACAGCTCACACATCCTGCTTGGACAGGTTTTCAAATCACACTAGTCATCTTCAATGTTACCCTATGCATTTAAAAATGATGCAAGCACACAATTTAAAAACATTGCACATGCACCATACTTGCAGCTTCACTTAAACATCTGCTTTCCAAAACTGATATGTCAACTCATCACACAGCACATTTTGAACAGGTTTCATTTGAACATGCCTTATACTTATCTGAAAATTAAATCTATTCCAAAGCTTGGAAACATGGAAAGATATATGTTAGGATTCATCAATAGGAACTGAAAGACCAACATATGAATAAGAGAACAAACCAAAGTAGAAAATATATTGGTAAACAGAAACAGTAAGTGGCATTGGGCAAACCACATAGCAAGATACACTGATAACCAATGGACAAAGAGATTTAGAGTTGCAACTAAGGCAAGGGGAAAAGACACCCTGGCAGGCAATCTAAACAATGGAGAGATGATATAAGAAAAGTAATTGGTTCCAAGAGGATGCAGATTGCACAAGATAGGTGTATCTTGAAACAAAAGGAGGCATATATATCCAGTAGTGGATGAAATTGATATGCTGGCAATGATGATGAAATCTATCACAATCTGGAATCAAAACAGAAATCCTTCGAATAATGCTCTATCATCCTATCAACAGGATATTAAATAAGTTTTGTCTTGGAAATAACCTATATAATTGAAATTTTGATAATCAGTATATTAGACAGATTAATACTAAATAAATTTCTAATGCTGAATTTATTTGGTTGGAATTTGATTATTACTCCCTAATAAGTGTGTTTGTTTGAAATACACTGACGGAAAAAAAAATCCCAACACCAAGAAAGACTTGTGTTAGATAATGTTTGTTTGAAATATATTATCTGACTGCGTCAGTCTATATTTTGCTCAGTTTGATCATAGAACAAACTGAACAGAATATAGACTGTGACATATAGTGATATTGAAAAATTTCTTTTGTCAATTTGAATTTCTGTAAGAAACCAAACATGATGCATATGATCCATCATCCATTTTTAGATTGTGCTATAGATAGGTGATCAAATGAATTTGAAAATTTTTATCAAAATTGATAATATATAAAAATAAAAACCTTTTAAAGATTAAATTTTTGATTAAGAACCTTTCTTAATCAAAAATTTCCAAGAATTTTTTTATTATTATTAAAAATGTCTATTGTCATAATAATATATATTCATTAATCAATAAATATTTCATAATCTGAAATAAAAATCTTAAAAATTCTAGTTGATAAAGAATTTCAGTTGTCAATAGATGGTGAACAATTTAAACAAAGACCAAGGTTATATAATATAATGAGAGATAAGTGAGTGGGCAAATAGCATAAAAAGATCTGAATGTACACAAAATCAACTGATTCAATATTTTCACTTTTAAGAGCTCTGCTTTTATCAACTTATTTTTCTCTTCTATTTTATTATGTTATAATTTTATTTGTTAGATATATATAGATAAACAATTATCTAAAATTTCAGAGGAATCCAAAATGGCTATACTACAAATGTCTTGAATCATATATAATACAAAGATAAAAAAAAATTTTAAATTTTACCAAAATTTCAATTAACTATAAATTATTAAATTTAATAGTCTTGATGGTGGAACTGTAAAGTCAACTGCTCTGCATTTGAACATAAAATACAAAATTGCAAAAAATTGATGCATATGCTACAGTTTGATGTAACATATGGATCAATCTGTTGCAAAAATGCTAAATATATGCTGAATTTTTGTTTTAGAGATCATCATCATGAAAATTTTTAGTAAAAGATACATTATTAATTTAATCTCACCTGATGATTTTTAATAAATTTCAACAAATTAAGGCACAATTCTTGACTAGACTTTGATGATTTAATCAAGCTGAAATAAAATATTAATGAAAGTTAATTTTAATTAAAATTAAAATTTTTTAATAAATAAGAAAAAATAAAAATTAAGCGTTATTCCAATAATAATTACTGGATAATGATCATTAAATATTTTAAAAATAAATAACTAATTATATATAGAATCCAAATTAATAAATAAAAATATTGAAGATGAAAACACTAAAACATTGAATGATATATACTATTTAATTCAGATATAAAACAATATTCTATTATTAATAATTTTTAGATTTTTAGTATTTCAATATAACAATAATAATAATATTGTATTTAAATTCAATAAATCTATGCAAAAATATTCCATTATTTGTTCCATCAAAATATTAATGAAGTAAAGATGCTTCAAAAACAATCTTTATCCTCAGCACTCCTATATTATTTCCAATTAATTAATATTTCAAACTGTTATAGATTTATTTACATCCATACATAGTGTTTGTGTTTTCCCAAACTTTTTGCTTTCTCGAGATTCAGGAATTCCTGAATTAGTAATTAATTTATTTCTCGAGATTCCCTTTTGGAAATTCTCAAGATTCTAAAAAAGTTTAGTTAAAAAATATCTGTTTTTAATAAGGATAAAAATAAAATGAGGCAAAGATAAACATGCAAAATGAAAACAAATTTTATTGAGTTGTTTTATATTTGTTTTTATTTAAAATTCTTTTGTTATATTGAAAAAATAGATCACATTTCAATAATATTGAAAAATAATCATATTTTGTTACAATTACTGACAGTTTTTATTAAAATAGCTTTCAATACACACAGTCTATTCGTTTAGCAGATAAATGAATAGACTGTGTGTATTGAAAAACTATTTAATAAAAATTGTTAGTAATTCCTGAGTCCTGTGTTTGGATACAAAAATTCCATTTCTGGAAATTTTGTGTCCAAATTTATGTAGTTCTTTCAAGCCTATACAACTACTTATTTTTTACACATCACTATATTTGACTGTTTAGAGTTCTATACTAACAGATACACCTGTTAGGAAAGTTTAGGACCCTCTTATTTTAGCTACATAATTTTCTGAGAGAGCTCTATAGTCACTGACCATTGAATGAAGATAGGATATTTGGGGAATGATTGAGGGCTAGGTATTCACTCATTCTCTGATACACTAATCAGATCATATTACAGTATATCCCATAGACGTTATTAAATGCAATTGTTATTCTGACAAACATCTGAATAGGGTAAAAACCAGTTATTTGTTTTGGCTTTTTTATATAAATGTCATCATAAATCTTCCTATGGCATAACACAGCAGGTCTACAATAATAAAAATCTTTAAAATTGCAATAAGATGAATGATTTTTTATACAATTTATTGAAATATGTGTTATTTTAGATTTATATACCTGTTTTAAGCATTATTTTGTGATTAGTTTCAGATAATTTTCTTTTTGAAATATAAAGTTAGTAGAAGTTATGTGGATAAATCACATTTGGTAATTTATTCACTTAGTTTATTGAATTAAAGACGTTGCAGGTTCAAAAGAGACCAAAATAATTAATGTATCACTATGAATTTTTTAAGATACAAATTTGCAGAATATTTTTTTAATTCCTGAGATTTCTAAGAATTTTCTCAAGAATCAGGAATCCCAAAATAATAAAAAATAAAACTTCTTGAAAATTGGGAATGAAATTTTCTTGTAAATCTCGAGATCTCTCAAGACAGGAATCTTAAGCACAATCACTACCCATACAGGGATAAGATGAGGACTGACCTATCTCATTTCTCTCATGCCACTTTCAATCACTTTTATATTATATTTTTTACATAACTGCTAACTTATTGGTTCAATATCTAGAGCAAAGAATTATTCTGCATTTACATAGAGAAACTGCCTTTTATCAGATCATGATAAAAATATAGGAATGTTGAGACAAAAAATAGAATATAATTGTCCATTATTATTTTTCTACAGAATTTGAGGCGTACATTATAACTGAAAATACTGTGAATTCATTTTGGAATAGATTTCAGAAATAAAAAACTGTCAGTTCCAAATATTTTTATCTGCAATAAAACTATATAAAATCAACAATCATGATTATTAATTATTAAGCAGCAATTAATTCATAAACATAGATATGTGCTTTTTTATATATACTACAATATTAATTTTATCTTTTATTATGTAAATGTATTAGTATTATTTATGCAGTTACTGTTTTACAAAATAAAGAGATTTTGTATCCAAACATTGAATGTAGATTTTATGAAACAAAAGTTCTGATCTAAAAAAGAAAAAAAGTTCAGTCTTCCAAATATTAAAAATAATCTACCGGTAGTTTTTTAGAACTATTTAGCATATTATATGGGTTGACATTATTATTAATATGACCTGAGAGCATTTTGTAAAATGGCCTATGCTAAATTGTGATAAATAGAAATTTATCATACAATGATTTTATAATGAAATTTTATATAATCATTATATGATCAATTTTTGAATTGTAAAAACAGAATACAATAGTGACCATTATGAATGAAAATACAGTACTATTGCAATCTTTTTTTTTATCACCAAATTTTTAAATAAGATAAATGAGAACATTTATACAATGTCAAGTGTTTCTGAAATATTAAGTAGGATCAATTTTGTGAAATAAAATTCAAAACAAATATACCAAAATTAAATAAAACAGGCTTGATTTTTTAATAAATAAAAATATTTTTACTTTCTTTAAAAGTTTTAACTTAATTTTTTAACAGTAGCAGACCCTAATTTATGCAGTTTTAGAAATATACAGATGCACAAGTTAATTTATGCTGTATTTCTATAAAATGCAAATAAAACAGTCATTAAACAATATATTTATTTACAAAAATATCAGTCATACTTTAAATTTTCACATTTACGCACAAAATATGCTTATTAATTTTATCTAGTTATTCTGTTTATCAATATGTGTCTTCAAATATATAACATTTCAGCATTGTTGTATTTACAGTTTTCAACTTAAATGGAATTTTTGCTTAAGGTAGAAAACTTACTATATTTCTTAAATTTTCTATATTGATTCATAAATTTACACAGAACTCCTTAATAATTAAGTTATAGAGGAAATTAAAGATTAAAAAAATTGTGAAACAAGTTTGTTCAATCATTTATAATTAAAAACTAATGGGTCTTTAAATTTCCCTTATAAGCATTTAAATTAAAGATAAAATAGTAACCTCAAATTACTATTTTATCTTTAATACAGCAATGCCTCACATAGTCTGTTTAATTGGTTCCTCTTTTTTACAGGACTTATTGAAACCAGACTGTTCAAGATACATAATATATGGGAAAAAATTATAATTGGTTCTAAGAAATTTTTGATTTGCTCATATGTTTTTTTAAATCATAAATTCTTACATTAATAATTATTTGTTTTATGCATTAAACATTAAAATCTTTTATAAAGATTTATAATAGATAGAAGGGGGCAGAAAGTGGGTCTGAGCTCATAAAGACCAATAGATAAAGAGGGCTTGCCCAGCAGGTAAACGCTTTCTCCAAATCAGCCACTTGGTGCCATTCCAAATGCAGAGCAACACTCTGCATAAAGGCAGATTCCCACTTGAGCTGCACTGCCACGGGCTGATGAGTCGCAAATGCCAATATGCCCAGTATTCGTTCCCATTTAATAATTCAAGCGTTTGCAGTAAACAACTGACAACATTGTACTTAAGAGGCAGGCACTATAACAAACATTGTAAAGATAAATTTGGCAATACTGGAGCAGCTGCCTGCTTGTCTTAGACATAGAGTTTAATACCATAGACAGTAAGTAGCAAACGAACTTACATTTCATATTTATTCTAAAAAATAAAGTAAATAAAAATTTTTTATTAACAATTTCAATCCGGACTATAGTAAAGCCCAGACAATTTGAAACTGGACTATGCAGGATATTGCTGTACTTTTTTATCTTAAATAATTTTTTAATAAATTGAATATATTCATTATAGACTGACTTATTTGACTATTAAAATGATTAACTCACTCTGATTTCTATTTTTTTTTTATAAAACAATTCCCAAAATATGACAATTACACCTCACAATAACTGTGCTCATTATCTAAAATTTGATAATAGTTTTAACACAACAGAGGATAAAGATTTGTTATTGCATTTTGAAACTATTCCATTCAATTTAAATATACTATACAACATAGTACCATATAACAGTATAAAGTTCATTTCTTATAATTGGGAACATAGTTACAAGCACTCTTCAGTAAGATAATAAATTCTTTAATAAATTCAATTTATATATTAAAACATTGAAAATTACTTTCAAATTCATTAAATTCTCATCAGTTCACAAAAATATAGAATAAGGAACAAACTGAGAATTCTACAGCTTTTAAATAAAAATTTATCATTAATAATATAGAAATGTTCTTTATTTTATGTTTTTGTAAATTATTGAGAATCTAATCAGGTCAAAAGTGTTTTTCAATGTTTAATGTATAAACTGAATTTATTATTCTTCAGAAGAACACTTATAACTTTATTTTTGAATATATGGTAGGTGGATTTTTAACTATTATAATTACTTGGAAACATTTTCAAACATTGCAAAGAGGCATCATTAGCTAGTGGCTAATGATGAATATTTGTGATAACTGAAAATATTCCCTATTATAAACAATAAAATGAACTTTTGTGCTGACATATAGTACTAAGTCATATATTTAAAAGATTTGGCAGTTAATTTTTTTTGCTATAAATTCCACTCAAATCAAGAGAATTGGCAGTCCTATATGAGAGGCATACTATTATTTACAATTTGATTTATAATAAAATTTAATATTTTTAATGTATTGAAATTTATCTTGCATACCTTTCTGGTTTACAAAGTCCTTGATTAATAATACGTTTGCAAACTTCAGTATTTACTCTGCTGTCAAATAGAGGTATTCCAAAACAACAATTTAAGATTGTCCAATCATTTTCAGTAATACTTTCTTTTTCATTAGAAATATCTAAAATTTCTGGTTGTTCATCTAAATCCAATGTCAAATTTCCAGTTTTTGATTTAAATACTTGCTTAGGAATTTCAAGTGAATTACTATCTTGCAAACTATCTACTTCATCAGCAAGAAGCTTCTTAGAATCATTACTTGCAATGCCATTTATAGGAAGATTTCTAATAGATTGTAGTACACAATCATCATCATCAGAATTTTGTAAAAGTTCATTGGATGTTGTATTTTGAATGTAATTAAAATCTTTATTCTGATTTAACCTAAGCATTGTTATATAACCACAACAATGAATAAGATCCAAATGTTTGGCTAATATCCTCACAGCTCTGTGATATTCAATATTATATAATGAAAATTCAGCTATAAAAAAAATTATTAGAATATTAGTTGTTAATATTTATAAATCTCAATATAAATAATAATGAAATTTTGAATAAATCTTTCCATTATAAAAATATAATGGAATCCATTAAATTTACCAGTAAATCAAATAATTTCAAATTCAGAAAAGAAATTTAACAATTTTAAACATTCAAACTAGATCATATTTTGATGTTTAAAGAAAAAAAATTAATAATAGGCTGTATTTTTGTACAGATTTTCAAAACCTTCCTAAACAACATACTAAAAATCTCTAATAGGAAGATAAAACAGCACTACAAGCAAGGTATTCACAGATTTATTAATCAGGAAAAACGTTTTCGGACCAGATTAGAGTCCATCATCAGTTCTGCAATACTTAAGAAGGCATTCCACAATTCTGATCATGAGAATTGTGGAATGCCTTCTTAAGTATTGTAGAACTGATGATGGACTCTAATCTGGTCCAAAAACGTTTTTCCTGATTAATAAATCTGTGAATACCTTGCTTGTAGTGCTGTTTTATCTTTCTATTGACATTTAAAGCAAGAGTTTGTGATATTTTTGGTTAAAAATCTCTATTCATCAGATTGGAGCTTCATCTGCCATATTAGAAAATAGTGCCAGAAAATTACTCTCTTGCATTTTTCTCAAAAACATTTTATATTTACAAGTAAACCCCCCAGTATAAGAATGAAGAATACAATTTCCTATATAAGAAAGCTCTTACATCTTTTTTTTATAGGATTAATATTTTTTCCAAAAGCCTTGTATTTGATAGATTATTACAAAAATGAGCCTCCTCTCTTATTATAAATCTTTTTTTGCAGCTTCAAAAACAAAACTAAAGTGATTTTTGTATAAATGTAGATGACAATATATTTAACAATTATTATTATTTTTTTTTTTATCATATTCTCCATTTAGGCTATAGTGGTGTATTAATATTTCTCTTATTTTTTGGAAGCAAGGAGAAATATTCAATAATATTTGAGAAAGATATCTCTCTTACATTCAATGCCATTAGAGCCCTAACAATGTTGTTGTCTTTTATGGTTATTCTGTGAGTATAATTAATATAAAAAATCACAAAAAGGCAAAGGAGAGTTAGTATAAAGATTCAGTAGAATAGAGCGATAAAAATTATGACACTTCAAAATCAGTCAAGAAATATTCTTACAAAATGATAAGCATATACAGCTCATATCTTGCTATTTGAAAGGCTTGACTGCAAGATATCAAAGTGAAAATAGTAAAGAACTGACAATGACATTTTAATAATTCAGAAGTTGTTGAGATGACAAAATCTAATAGATCCAGTTGTTGCTATAGGAGAGAATATAGATATATTGATCTTGAACATAATATTGACTTCTCAGAAAGAAATCTTATTTTTGAAATTAAGAAAGGAATCAAAGTGAAACCATTATTCTTATCATTAAAGCTAAAATTTTGCATCACTAAATATTAAAGCAAATTTTCAAAAATGTATTATAAATCCTTGCTTTTAGCATATGTGATACATATCTTCAGCATTCATAAAAAGAAAAAAATAGATTCTTGGAACTAACAAAAAGACATAGATGTTTGGCACATATAGTATTAATTTTTTATGATCCCAATTTGTCATATCAAGTCCTTTTAAAACAGGCTGCAAATAGTTCATGGTTTTGAATGGTTCTTTTGTTTCTGATTGAGTTGCATTAGTTCTGCTTCACAATCTCAGCAAGGAGGAATACAGTGAATCTTTTTCTCACTTCCACCAACAAAGGAGGCTGCAGCTAGTGTTTCCAAATTCCCAACATTTTGGAATCCTCGGGAATCAAGAACAGGAAATCTTATTTCCTGAGAATTCTTGAGAATTCCCAAAATAATCTTTTTTATTTAATTTTTGTTGATCATCTGTAATAATCAGATACAATAACAGTAAATGTTAATAAACTGAAAAGCCATAGAGAAAGTGGGACAACCAGAGTTCATGGCCCTGACACAGTCTTTCAGAAGTTTTGAGATACTTCTATATGTAAAAGATTGATACAAAACACAGGTAAATAAAATTTCCTAAATGGAGGTCAACCGGAATTTCATGAATAGTGCATCTCTTGCCCTGAGCGATAAACAGAGGTCACTACAGTATCATTTTGGCTAAGTTTTTGTTATATTTCATTTTTCTCAAAATATAAACAATGTAATTAATGCAAACTTTATTTAACCAAATCTTATAGTATACAGTATGTTCTTACATATATCACAATGTATTAACATTTCCAATCTCATTTATATATTTTATTTATTAAATTAAACATTAATAGAAAACAAATTCAAATATTATTCGTTTGAAAATTAAACAATATTTCAAATAGTTTTTGTCATTTTTAAAATGAAACTTTAAGAAACACAGAGTATTAATTGCCTGATCAATCATGATCTTGACTTTGTAACAAATATACTTGATATGGAAAAATTTCTTTCATTTTCTGATGTGATATTGGAATAAAGTATTAGCAGTGCATGTTGTTTGCAAATAGACTGATTATCCACTGCAGCTGAGAGAACCAGAACACTCACAAACATCACAATCATCAGCTGCAAACAAACTGATTGAATATGCTTGGTACTATCTGCCATCACTTTGTGGAAACAATTTATCTTGGAGAACAGAAACAAATTGTGTTTACACAAAGAAATATTTATTTTCACAACTCAGGATTTGACTACAATGTCATATTAATGTAAGCGACCTTAGATGTCCTTAGTTATTTCATCTGAAGATGATTTTGTAGTCAAATCCTGGGTTGTGAAAATAAATAAATATTTTTCTGTTCTCCACAATCAAATGTGCTCAATTTAGAACAGCTAAAATTAGCTAGTCAAGTGTTATCTGATTCTGATATCTGGCTGCATTTATGGTGAAGTGTAATAATTTTAACACAATGTAATTTTAGAGTGTGATAAATTGTAAAAATGTCTAAAAGAAATGCACTACTCACAATATATATTTCCCATTGTATAACTCTGTAAGCATGCTGTGCTGCAACTAGTGTTTCCGAGTGGAAATTCTATCTCTCCCGTTCTCAGGAATTATTATTATTTTCCTGTTTCCAAATCTTGAGAAAATTAGTTGGGAAATCGGGAAAATTGCTCCTAGAACCCATGCAATGTTTCAAGTGACCATTATTTTTAGGTGTTACTCTTATGAAAAAAGAAATAAAAATATATATGAAACATAGTCTATTTTGTGAGATACACACAGTTACAAAGGGAAGAAGAAATCAATCTCATTCTTGAACAAGGAACACAGCATAATTATTACAATGAGAAATGTCAAAGATACTATCAAAAGTGGAAAAAACTGTAAGCAATCACAAATCATAAAATTAGAAGGGTGATAGCAAAAATACAGATTTTAGTAGAATGATATAATGTACATCAATTTGCTGACAAAGGAAAAGTTGTAGGAAGTATCTGACATGAAAATAAGATATAAAAGAAATAAATAAAACTTGATATTTCAATTAGCACAGAATGATAGTCTCCAATATCAGATTTTACAAGGCATGATGTTTAGAAGATACCCTTGTACAATCACTTTTTACAAAAGGATAAAATGTATGTACAACATGTCAAGGAACTAAGATACAAGACTCGCAGAACATAAAAAGACATTCAACAGGGAAATATTGATACAGCATTGACTAGAAGAGCCAATGAAGACAGGAGGACAATGTTGATAATTGAAGACTAAAACTAGCATTTGCAATAAGATAAAAATGTTACAAATGATAGAGATAGTGCTGAGAATGGTAATAATTAATTTACATGAATCACATAAACATGTGGAAATGGACTGCATCTATTTGATAAAAAAAAGATGATACATGTTGTGAATGATCAGGGTTATTCAATCTTTGAAACATTATGCAATACAATTTAAGCTGCTGTGCCCTTTTGGGTGGTAAGGAGTGTATACTTTATAAAAATAAAATAAAAATAACATAATTAAAATCATTAATAATTAATACTATTAATTTATTGTGTATAGATGTCAGTTTATGATATCATTTTTAAGTTATATTAATTTCTTGTATATAATTTCGTTATAGCAATAATATTCAAAGTAATACATAAATTGAATGCTTGCAATAGAAAATTATTCTATTTCTTTGATAAAAGTATTATAAGATGTGGGCTTTAAATTTAATTTCTATTCTAAATAGAAACTCAATCTATAACTGAAGCTGACTCTATATTAAAGTCAAAAATTACCATTACCAGGTATTTATAATTAAAAGATTATTTTTCCTGGAATATAACTGTGTTTATATATTTATTTGAATCTAGGATTATATAATGAAGGTGCTAAAATCTTTTTTATATAAAAATTGTATTCTTCATTTTTGTATAGGAATATTTTCCTGTAAATGCAAGTTTTTGAATAAAAATCAAGAAACTGATTTTCAGCCATTTTCGAATATGGTGAATGAAGCTCTAATCTGATCAATAGGAACTTTAATATGTTGTTGACAAATGTATTAGGAAGATCTGTGCAAAAATCCAGCTTATTACTAATTTTTTCCTTCTAAAAATCCTAATTTAACTAGACTATTCTATTTGGCATAATATTATGTTGAGTCATTTAATCATACAAAATTTAACATCTTAAAATGTTTAATGTTGTTAGGAGTTTTGGGTTAGAAACAATGATCCAAGATACATTACAATCATGAATTAATAAGGAAGTTTAATGGTTTATAGTTGAAAAATAAGATCTATGATGATACAAAAATCAATTCTTTTATGTAGATTTCTTTTTCTTTTATGTAGATTTTCTCAAATCTACATAAAATGTAAACATTTTATGTAGATTTTCATCATAAAATGCAGTAAAAAATGAGATTAGGAAGTAAGATATAAAAAATTTGATGGTATCTTTGATGTAAGAATGTAAGGATTTATTAGATGTTTGTTAATTTAGCATTATTTTTGAAATCGAAAAATTATCAGTTATTATATATTATATACAAAATCTACAGTAAAATCTTCATGATTTTCATAATATATCTTGAACATTATATTTAATCCTAAATAACTAACATCTTAACATATTAAGCTTTGTATAGCTAAATGGCTCAACATAATACTATTACTATTAATAACATATTTTCAACATAATGCTACTAAATATCAATAGATTTTCAACAAAATACTTCTATCATTTGAATTTTTCAAAATGAACATAAAATTTAAATGTGTGTATTTAAATTTATCTAAGATGTTAATTTTCAATAAAAAAATATAAAATATTGTCCAATAACTTATTAATTTATATAAGATCATCAGGTTCTAAGAAATATAGATTATGTTATCTCTCTTGTTTTTTTTTTATATTTCATCTTTATCTGCTCATGTTTAGTGAACTTAACATTTATTTAATTATTATATATATTCAATTATAAGCAACTAACGTACAGGGGATAAACCATTTTACAAATTAATAATGAACAAGCCAAACTTCTTGTTCATTATTAATTTGGTTTGGCTTGTTCATTATTAATTTGTAAAATGGTTTATCCCCTGTACGTTAGTTGCTTATGAGAAAATCTACATAAAATGTAAACATTTTATGTAGATTTTCATCATAAAATGCAGTAAAAAATGAGATTAGGAAGTAAGATATAAAAAATTTGATGGTATCTTTGATGTAAGAATGTAAGGATTTATTAGATGTTTGTTAATTTAGCATTATTTTTGAAATCGAAAAATTATCAGTTATTATATATTATATACAAAATCTACAGTAAAATCTTCATGATTTTCATAATATATCTTGAACATTATATTTAATCCTAAATAACTAACATCTTAACATATTAAGCTTTGTATAGCTAAATGGCTCAACATAATACTATTACTATTAATAACATATTTTCAACATAATACTACTAAATATCAATAGATTTTCAACAAAATACTTCTATCATTTGAATTTTTCAAAATGAACATAAAATTTAAGTGTGTGTATTTAAATTTATCTAAGATGTTAATTTTCAATAAAAAAATATAAAATATTGTCCAATAACTTATTAATTTATATAAGATCATCAGGTTCTAAGAAATATAGATTATGTAATGAGAATTTATTTACTTTGTTAAATAATGCAATTTTATGGAAATTTGATGTTTGTTATTGATAACTCTGGATTTCATACATAATATGTTTAATAAAATCAATAATTAGTTGTTATGTGAGTTAAAAGTAATTTAATTATGTTATAACTGGAATATTTATCAGTGAATCACATCAGATATATAAATATATCTGGTGTGATTCATATATATTGTATTGTCCCATTTTCTTGCCCTTACTTGAAGAATGAATGTAGTAATATATTAGAGTAATTTTCATAAATACAGGCAATCCATGACTCATGTAAGTGGATCATTCCACAAAACCTTATGTAAGTCAAAACAAATATATATTGGAGTCTATCCTATATTGTGTCACAAAAACATAATAATAAAATAGTTACATTGAAGAATAAGCACTTAAGTCAGGTGGTAAACTAGTAACTTACCATCTTGGAGAGTGCAGATTCAATTCTGAGTCCATATCTTCAATTTTTCAGAAGAGTCTGAGTCTAGCTTCTAACTAAAACTTAACCTATTAAGCCCATAAAACATATGTATGTATGATATATGATGAAATTAGAAGAAAAATGCTCTATGTTATAGCTTTAGTCTCTATAACACAAAAATAGGATCAATATATTTTGTAGTAAGTCAGAGAATCTTTATATAAATACAGATCTACTAAGTCAAGGGCTGCCTGTATATAAATTATTAAGGGAAAGGAATCATTGGAAAGTATCAAAGTTACAATGATAATATCCTAAATTATTTTTATTTGATGGAACACAACATAATTGAAAAATTCTAAGAAGAGTTAGTTTCTAGAGTTAGAATTCTAGTCAGAGTTTTCAAATCAGATTATTTGCATATAAGGTTCTTTAATGCAATTAAAAAAACCTTATATGCAAATAATGCTCTGATCAAAATCTCATATTCAGTTATATAGCTATTATCAAAAAATATCTTTTCAATATATGTTCTTTTCATTAAATAGCAAAAAGAATAATAGATGAAAAGTGCATTTAAATAAATGTATTTTTAACTACATCTAGCATTATCATTTTAATATATCAAGCACTTATCTGTAGATAAGGAGTCATTTGAAAATTTATAAAAGTCCTTAATTTTATTCAAAATTTGTTCCTATTTGTTAACATAAATCATTTGAAGGTATAAAACTTTATTTCCAATAAGTATTTTCTAACACAAAAAAATTATTTTTCTATACTAGGATGAATGGACAGGGCAAATAAACAAGGAAAATGATGAAATACAGTGAAACCTCTCTATGTTGGACACATTTGGTTCCTTCAAAATGTGTTCAACTTAGAGAGGTGTCCAACATAGAGAGATTCATAAAATCAAAATTTTTTATAAACATACTAAACACTAAATTTTCATGTCAATGCAAACCTTTATTATTTTAAATAAAAAACTCAAAAATGTTAAATACACATTGCAGTCTATCAGTGCTTTCAATATAAGAACTATCTATTTGAAAAGAAATCTGTAAGTAGAGTTTGCTTTTTTTATATTTTTTTTATATTTAATTTATACTTCATCCACATATTTTCAATTTTATTTGCGTTTGCCTCTTTTATATTTAATTTACACTTCATCCACATATTTTCAATTTTATTTTTAACTAAATAGAGTTTCAACAATCTCTGGTTCATTATTAGAAAATACTTAATTTCAACAATCGCCAATTCATTATTAGAAAATGCTTATCATTCAAATTCCTCTACATATTCCAAACCTGTTCCATGATCATTAGTTCTTCTTCCAACAAAGTCTCTATATGAACTGAGCTGGATATAATCTTTTTAATTAAATCACTAGCTGTAAAATTTTCATATTCATGATGGACAAGATTGTATTTTTTATTTTATTACAATAAAATATTATGGCTATAATTTGGTTAGTTTTTGTTTGATTTTTTTCAATGCTCAGTGTTTGTATTTACAATAATAAGTAAACCATGGATTTATATGGCTATAATTTGGTTAGTTTTGGTTTGATTTTTTTCAATGCTCAGTGTTTGTATTTACAATAATAAGTAAACCATGGATTTCTAAGTCATCAGCAACCATCTCAAAGCATGACTAATCAATGTTATAAGTTTCTCTTTCACAAATTCCTTTAGTTAATCTTCTAAACCTAAATAAAATTTAAGATTTTATTTCAACCAATAATCAAAAAGTGTCCATCTTTTTAGAAACAGTTGTTCAAGATACAAGATAGAGAGGTGTCCAAAATATAGAAGTTTGGACATATAGTAAAATATAGGCTTTTATCCGGTTCCAGGAAAGTCGTTCAACATAGAGAGGTGTCCAACTTGACAGGTTTTACTGTACAATACAGGTAGGCCTCAATTAGTGTGAGTTCGAATAATGCAATTTCGATTAGTGTGACTTATAAAATTGATACGTTTTTCAGTTAGTGCGAGCAAATATTCGATTAATGCGAGTTGTAAGCATAGACCAGTCTTACTAACAAAGCTCCATCTCCTTTTATGATGTCAATTAACAAATTACCGTTAATTTTCGGTTAGTAAAACTGGATGAGGAGCAGTCCAAGAACAGTCACTTGGCTTTGTGAAGGAGTGAAACATCAGAAAGATGGGCTTTTTCCTATTAACTGTTTAACATTACTGTACTATTATTTAGCTTTACTATCATATACATACAGTATAGTACAGAAGTTTTAAAAAGTATTGAAATGGATAAAAGGAAGAACACTTTTGACGCTAAAACAGGAAACGAAAAAAAGAAGAGGTTAGTGATTACACTACAGCAAAAAATGGATGTGATTGAATGACATAAAAACGGTCACGCTAATTCTAAGATAGGGTGAGATTTCAAAATGCCTGAATCTACCATACAGAATATCATAAAACATGCACGCGAAAACCCTTATCAGGCAATTCACACTACCTTTCATTTCAGATTAAGATTCTGTTTACATATATTGCTATAATTATATTGGATCAGTAATGCTAACCTATTAAAGAAAAAATTTTTGTAAATATGTATATGATATTTTGTTAATAGTTCACATAGATTAGTGGTCCCCAAACTTTTTTGTCTTGTAGACCACTTGCCATGTTTTTCGGTTTTGGGTAGACCCCCTGCTTAGCTAATATTGAATTTTTGCAAATTCATCAACTTCAAATGTGTTTTTGACAGCTGGTATAATGCTACTCACTTTGAAAGATTTAAATTTCTAACTGTAATGAAGTGTAGTGTGAAAAACTTAAAAAAACACATGTTAAGTTTTATACATTTATTAATTAAATTCAAATTAAAACAAACCAAATTAAAATGTAGTATCTGTTACATAAAATAACTAAGTAAAAAATAAATGCTTTTAGTGGGAGGGATGAACCTGATGCTTTAATAATAAATTTTCAACATTTGGCATCAATTTAGTTAGATTTAATCTCAAATCTCCTCGGTTAGTGATGTCCAGTCTGTTTCTTTTTTTGTTAGGAGATTGACAACTGCGCTGAAACCCTTTCCACTAGGTATGAGGATGGAAAAGCAATTAAAAACTTTCTCACCATATTCCATAATACGGGACAAGTAACAGGTATGTCTTTTTGAAGCCAGAATAGCTGATATCCGTTTCTAAATTGTACCTTAAGTTCTTCATTAGTGCTTATTTCAATCAGTTCCTCTTGTAATATGACATCCGTTTCTTCAATATAACCATATGTATTGATTATCCACTGTGGTATTACCATAGTCAAAAATATCCTCAAACCTAGTTTCAAAATCTGAATAGAGGGCATTTAAATGTTGAATGTAGGTTGAAACATTAATTAGTTAATTAGTTAAATTCACAGTACTTTACGCATTTATAAGATCAAACACCTTTATTAATTGCTAACGTTTTTGGTGTATTTACACCCTTATCAGGCAATTCACACTACCTTTCATTTCAGATTAAGATTCTGTTTACATATATTGCTATGGCAACTACATCATATTAGGTTGAAACATCATCTTCCTGGCAGTTTGTCTGTGACAAATTGGGAAACTGGGAAAATTCGTGCCGTCCAATAATTTTGCTTCGTTAGCTTAATTCTGACAAGAAACGCTGAAATGATGGACCTTGTTTTAATCAAATTTAGGCTGTCACCTTGTAACTGCAAGTTAATCTCATTAAATTTAGTAAACATATCTGTTAAATAGGCAATGTCTGGTTTCTACTTGATTAAATTTTGTTTTAAAATTGAATCTTTAGCATCCAAAAACTCTAAAACAGTTTCAAAAAGAGCAGAAAATCTTGTGAAACATCTGCCTTTCGACAGCCAGTGTACTTCAGTATGAAGGAGTAATTGATGAAAGTTCTCGTCATTTTCTTCACACAACTGCACAAATAACTGCGTATTCAACGCGTTGCTTCGGATTCAGTTTACTGCATTAATGACTAATTGAAGAGATTCATGCAATCTACCACTCAGATTTTTAGCAACTAAATGTTGTCGATAGATGACGCAGTGTATTGCTAACACCCCGGGTACATTTTGTTTTAAACGGCTTATAAATCCATGATAGCTCCCAACCATGGCAGATGCTCCATCTGTTGCTACTGATATTATATTTGATAAAGGGATTGCTTTTTCCATGAAGTAATCCTTCAAAACATTAAATATTGATTCGGCTTTAGTATCGGTTGTCAAAGTTCTTGCGAAGAGCAGTTCTTCGTGGATTTCTTGATTCATATTAAAATGAACATATGTCAATAATAATTCATTACCAGGTAAAGTTGACTCGTCCAGTTGTATAGAGAAATGGGTTGTTTGCAAATAATTACACAAGAAGCTTTTAATATCATAACTCATTTCATCAATACGTCTTTGAACTGTGTTGTTGCTTAAAGGAATTCTTTTAATGATATCAGATGCAAGTATGTGTAAAACAGTTTTGAAAACCTCTTCAACAGCTGGTAAAATTAACTTTTCTCCAATAGTATGCGGTTTTCTAGATTTTGCTATAAGTAGCGAGATATTGTAAGATGCCCGCAAACCATCATCGTCTCTTTGTGACGTCAAAGCGAACATTCTGTCCATTGTGGGTCTCTTCTGAAGTTTATCTTTGAGTGTTTGAAAGTATTTCAAATCTTTACCTGTTTTATCAGGGTGACATCTCAGATGATCCTCCAGCTTAGATGGTTTCATAGTGTCATTACTTAAAACTTTGTTGCATAAAAGGCACATAGGCAATTGTTTGTTTGACAATGACAGAATGAAGCCAAACTTCAAATAATCAACTTTGTACTGTCTACATTTCTTTTTAGATTTGGCCATGTTTAGTATCAGTTATCTGCAGACAAAATTAAGCTATTTAAATAAAACATAGCAATAATAAAAAATAATCTGATTGACTACATTAGTAGAAGTAATTCCTGCTCTAGAAGCCCGACACTACTCGTCACCACGTAGGTAAAGAGAGGAATCATGTAGGTACCGTAATATGTTTTTAAAGATAGAGAAGTATTATAATACCAATTGCTAAAACTTTGAAAAAGGAAACTATTGAGGAGTATGCATGTAATTGTGCATGATTTGAATATTAAACTACTAATAACTCAAGTCATGATTGGCGTAATTTATCTATCTTTGCTAACTACTAGTACAAAACTAAAATTTTATAAAAAAAATGTAATTACTTTTCTCCGGCACTCCCAAACAAAATGACATTGATCCACTTTAACTTTGATTCACTTTAATTTGTGTGCGTCTAACTACCAGTTTAAATTTTTGAAAATATTTTCTTAATACTTTCCTTTTCAAAACTCTGGAAACAAATGAACATGTTTGTCTCTCACATTCGTATTTACTGTTTGACGAATTGAACAAGTCAGTGCAAGTACGAGTCTTCCTGCGCTGTCTTTGCGAAGCTCTGAGACAAGAATGGACAAGAATTTCTACTGCACATATACAGTTAACATGAAGATACTGGTATCATTATGTGCAAGTTTCTACAAGTTCAAAGTGTATTGAGACCACAAAGCGAATAGCCCACTACCTACACAATTTTATGAGATATACTAATTCAATTACTATGTAATTAATTTTAAATTTAAATAATGTGTAATTGACTGTAGTAAATAGAATAAAATAGTGCACTATAAAATCCCCACTTTGCTACTAATATTATAATTGCGAAAATAAGTTTGTATACAAAACCGTAGTGTACTGTCAGTCTGTTTGTTACGTTTTCACGTAAAAACTAAGCAACAAATCTATCTGTGTATGTGGATTATTCCCATTCATGGAAAGCCAAAATTAAAGTCACGACCTGCTTAAATGAGATCCACTATCATGGACTTCCATTTACATCTCATAGACCCCCAATTTGTTTTTCATTGACATGGACCCCTTGCAGGTCATCGACGACCCTCCCAGTGGAGACTACCTGATTGGACCTGTTTTTCTGGGACGAACACTCAATGGCACAAATTACAGACATATTTTAAAGCATGACCTTGGCCCCTTGCTAGAGACGAATGTATTTTATGCGCGATGGCGCACTAGCACATTTTAGCTGCAGTGCTCGAAGTTTTCTCGACTCTACTTTTTCTAATCATTGGATTGGTAGAGGAGGACCCATTAACTGGACAGCAGGCTCACCAGATTTAAATCCATTGGATTTCTTTTTTGGGGGACACCTTAAGGCTCTTGTATACAAATCCCCAATTCCAAATGCTCAAATTCTCCGTGATCGTATTGTAGAAAGTTGTGAAAGTATAAGAAATACTCCTGAAATTTTTGAACGAGTTCGGATATCAATGAAAAGACATTGTGAAATATGCATCGCTGCTGGAGGTGGCCATTTCAAACAATTGCTGTATATTATTATTTTTTAATTGTAATAAAAATTATTTTATTTTTAAATTATGTAAATGAGTATTAGAGATAAATTTTTAGTCATAAATAATATTTTTTAAAATATTATTTTTAGCAACTCGTGCGCGTCAAGTGACATTATTCGCCTTAAATTAAGCTGACGTCGTACCAGACAGGAAGTGACATCACAAAACTTTAAACGGCTATAACTTTTTTATGAAGCCTCAAATCGAAAAACGTTTCTCTAGCTTTTTTGCTTAGAATGGTCTCATCTACCAGCCTGTGAAGTTTGGCACACCATTTCTGAAACACCCTGTATAAACAAATGCTTCTTAATTTAATAAAATAATTTTCTGCTTTCATTTTTATGTCTGCATCCTTGATTCCAGATTAAACAAAGTTCAAAAATTTAATTTTTAATTTTATTACTAAATTTTCTAGTATTCAAAATAACTATTTCAGAATGTGATCTAAATTTGACTGCATACTAATAACATTTGAGTATTTGAATGAGATCAAATTATCAGTCAATGGAGAGGAGTAATTTTTCTGATCCTAAAAAAAATACTAAAATTATATTATTAATTTTGCAGAAAAATTTTGTGGTTCTTCCAAATTAGGATCTTAAAATCAAATTCTTGTACATATTTCATTTTTGGGAAAGAATCGGCAGAATAAGGTTGTTTTGTGGTTGAAAATATTCTCTAATTATGGCACTAATTCTATTATCTCCTCACCATTTAACCATCTAACAGGCATTTGGAGTATCACTTGCCAAAATTTGTAGGTAACAATTTACAGTCAATCTGATTTACAACAAAATTTTGAATAATGCAAATTTTAGGTTACTACTGGACAAATATATAACTTCAGATTAAAAATTAACCATATTTTGAACAAATTTTAATGGGAGTAAAGATTATATGATTTAAGTTGGGGATTATGATTTACTTTGTATTAACATGTACTTTGAGTTAACCAATATCAAATTAATAAGATTTAATTGTTTTATATTTTTATATTGGAAGATTGAAAGATGTTCAACAATTTTCTGATATATGCCAGATAGAGTGCAAAATTTAAAAGAATATAGTAAAAATAAACTCTTCAAGTATCAAATTATTTATATAATGAAAAGTTCTTCAAATTGAAATTTCAAAAATAAAGACTGCATAAAATTTTTTAATTATTGAAATTGATTAGCTTAATTATGTTAGAATTGATTACAGAATAAATTATAGCTGAAATTTTCCTACATTATAGGTAATTCTTGAATTACAACTGCTCCAGCTTACAAGAATAATAAATTATAAATGCTCAAAATTTTAAACGTTTTATTACTAATGCTTGCTAGAATACTATATGGTATCTTAATAAACATAACAAACATAAAACTACAAAAACTAAATGCAAAAATGGATGTTTTCTATACATTGAGTCAAGACTTGAATTCATAGAATTACATTGATTATTATAGGCTTTACTGATTATATCACTGTTATAAGTTCGAGTGGTTATAGTTTGAAGATTCCCTATATTTTTTACAATAGGAAAAACAAATTCAAAAGTCCAATGTGATTTTTATGATAATTTTACTATTTTTTATACAATATTATAAAAAAATAAAGGTATTCTAAATTATATAAATAGCTGGATATAAGTATTTATAAGTAAAATTAAAAACTAAAACTTTAATTTATTTAAAAATGATAAATATCAAGATAATTTCTTACATAAAATTAAAAAAATATATCAAATATATATTGCCAAGGATTGTTGCATTTATCACATTATTTGAAAATGATTTAATTTCTAAATTAATTTCTGTACAAGTAATCATCTAAAAAAAAATAATATAAAACCTTTTATTTATTTCATTTTTATAATAAATGATTTTATATACAGCTCAAACATTTTATAATATAATATATGGGGTCCAAAGCTTTGCATTACGATATAAATGGGATCATGTTAACAAATTTTGGTATATTTTCAGCAGTCAAACTTCTTACATGTACTCAATTGTCTAAGAATTATAGTTGATAATTATATAAATGAATTCTAAGCAAAATCTTGCTTAAAATTATTTAAATTATATGCATTATATTATTTAAATTATATGCATTATTTAAAGTTTGAAATACAAATCAAACTAATTGATTGCAGACATTTATTATTGAACAATGCTTCAAATGACTTAGGTCTGTTATTATTCATCCCAACACAAAAAAAAACTGCTTCTTTGATAAAGTCATATCAGTTAAATTTCAATTCATATAGTATAAGTTAAAATAATGATGATAATAATAATAATAAATTTTAGAAAAGTTCACAATTTAGAGCCATCAGGTTGGATTGAGTTGGGGTTTGAATAATTACATAAGAAATATTAGCACTAATATAAAAGTGTTTCTACTGGCACTTATTATTTGAATGCATAGTACATCAAAATCATATACTATGATGTACTTTTCTTGGATGAATATTATCTATTTTCTTGAAACTTATAAAATCATGGTATATTGATAAAAATCAATTTTCCCTGATTGTTTTATAAATGGAATCACATTCTAAATGTTTAAACTGTATTGTCAATTATTTTTGTGAAACTAGATATAAATAACTAATGTATATGAATTTTCAGAGTGAGGAAAATAGACAGATGCCATCTTCATTACTGATGCAAGAACAACAAACTAAAGTTTCCCAGCTGAGTCAACAATTAGCAGAACAGCAGTTAGAAGTAAAAACATTTAACAAATTATAATTGTATAAATTTATTTTAAAGTTTAAAAATATTTTTATATAGGTATCAAAGTTGCAACTCTTATTAGAGCAGAAAGATAATGAAATAAAAAGTTTAAAAAAATTACAATCATCACCACTTGAACAACAACAGGTATCATTAGCAAATGAACTTAAAGTTTCTGAAGAAAAATTTCAATTAGTTGCAATATCAGCTCAAAAATATAAAGAAAGGTAGAAATATTTATTTGTATAAAGATTTACTATATTAATTATTTAACTGACTGATGAATTATAAAATCATAAAAATTGAGATTCCTAAAATCGTGAGACCCAGGGCAGCCATTCCTCTTGCCCCCCCTCTGATAAGCACTGATTGTGACATAATATGCTGGTTACTTCAATATTAAAGTTTGACAAAAAAAAGATGATGGATAAATTTGTAAATAGCATAATAAATTGTAAATTTGTAAGCATAACATATACAGGGTATAAATGTTATGCTTACTATATATATATTACTGTATGTTACTTTACATATATACCCTGTATATATGTTATATCAGGGTATATCTTACCACCCGTACCACTCTTTTTTTTCAAAAGCATGATAAGATAGGAAATAGGGAGAAAATTTTGATCACCAAAGTATAGCCAGAGAATCAAATGGTCAATGGTCACAATAAAAGTTTTGTGGGCCCATTAGAAATAGGAGCACTAGGAGTCAACTTTGAAATTTCCAATGAAAACATATATTGATTTAGGCATAATTGGATAGAACTATGAAAAACAAAAAAACTTTTGTTTTGAAATTGTTTTTAATATTAATTATGGATTGTGAAATATTACAAAAAAAAAAAAGAAAGATGCAGCCACATGATGTACATCCGATTGGGCTATTCAAGCAATAAGAAGAACTGACAGAGTACACTGCAGAACACTATTGAAGCAGCAAAGAGCAGTATTATGCAGATTTAAGACCAATTCGGATATTCGGTGGTAGTACTCGAACTGCAGATGCAATAAGTCTTCGTCATCACAGTTCGGCATAGAGTTATACTCAAGAAAAGGGTTTTCTGACTTGTTTTAGTCCTTTATGAGCATCATGGATGTACACAGACATCCACTGTTAGATTTGTCTTCTTATTGCTTAAATAGCCCAATCAGTGGTACATGTGGCTGCATTTTTTTTTTTTTTTTTTTTTTACATTAGCTTACAGACATACTTGTGAACAGGATCATTAAATAGCGACCCTTATTAAATTATAGTGCCACCTGGGGATTTTGTATTTTTAGAGAAACTATAATTTTTAATTTTTATTCCTTAATTTTTTAATTTTGAATAACAACAAAAAATTTTGGCTGTCATAGAAATTTAAGGGTTAATGATATCCTATTTATAGGAATCAATGCAGTGGTTTGATTGCAAAAAAAATATCCAGCCAACCACGTTTCACTATATATATGATGACTCATACAATTACATTAATACAATTCATTCTTAATTTTTTGCAGCACACCTTCAAAGATATGGTGGCACACTAGTGTGCTGCAGCACAATGGTCGAAAACAACTGCTCTAATATAATCTATTATTCATCCTGTGATCAACAGTTTTTGTATTATTTGTATAAATAAAGGTGAGAAATATTAGAAATATTAACTTATGGTAAATATTTTGTTTATTTATGTTTACAAAATATATAATGTAAACATATTTATGAAATCATTTAAATGGATATATTTTTATCTGAGGAATTTCATCAAATTACAATCATAAGAAAAAATAGAATCTGCCAATTATAGACAAAAAATATTTATAATTGATTTTAAGGCAACTACTGTCAGCATATCATCAATGCCCATATCTGTGATACAAAATTTCAGATGACTTTGAGTCATTACACTGCCATCAATGTATTAAAATTACTGATTGGAATTGATTGAATTAGATCAGTGGTACCCAACTGTGCAGAGGGAAGATTCAAAAAAATCGAGTCTTTAGAGACTCATTCAAAAAATTCATATACCAAAAATAAATATTAAGGTCATTTTCTTATTTTGATATATGTAATATAATATTGGAAAATATACATATAGAAAGCCATGGAATTTTCTATATTTATTATTGGTATCTCTTATCAATGAAAAAATTTAGTATGGCATAAACAAATTTTCATTCTGAAAGTGATTCTAGAGAAAAAGTTTGGGAACAATTTGTTTAAATTAAAAAATTTATTGTTCTTTTGGTTTATAGGCAGATCTCATTTAATGGTGCTTCACTTTTTGACATTTATTATATTCAATGTTTTTATTTTATATCTCAAAATAAAAATTATCTGCAAGATAATATTTAGAATAAGTATATAAAAATAAATTAATATATAGATGGGCCAGGTCCAAATTCATTATAAAAAACTAAAGGTGTAAGACCTAGAGTAGAACCTGGATTCTCCAAAATGATACACAAATGCTTTAAAACACAGCCATCTGGCCAAGTTTCTAGGCTTATCAGTATTGTGCATTTTAACGAATACGGTAATATTGTAAATATGTTTTTAGGCTGTGATTTGCTTAACAGTGGTGATCTGAAATATAATTGCCACAATAACAAGATATACCTATATTTCTTGATAAACAAGTTATTGTTACTAATCTGTTTGCTTTATTTTTAATAATAAAGTACCATTTTTAATACTTGTATTTGTTTGAATAAATTTATTTTCATTACTTTAACCTGATTTATTTTTGTGATAGAACTATTTATAGATTAATGATAAATACACTAACAGCTATGAAGTTCCAATTGCTTATTTTGAAGTGTTTGATTTAAGTTCAAAATTGTTACAGAACATTAGAAGATCTTTCCAGGCCAAACTCTGGTTTTGTAGAGTTATACAGTTAAATATTTATTGAATTTTGAATATTGTAATTTTTCAATGTGTCTTACCAAAATTGTCTTTTATTGTGCTTGTTTACCAGATTATTAGTTAATTTTAATTATGTTGTTGAATCTCACAAGTATTCATGGTGACAACCACTTTAGAATCCACTATGAACTGACAAATATTTATTTATGATAGGATTGGCCTGGAATGTTGAAGAATCATAATTAATAGACTGGCCCATACCTCTTCTGAAAAATCCAGAGATGTGGGATGCAAAATTGAATCCAGATTCATTTTTCCACTCCCTTTCTAATTAAACTCAGATCCACTGTAACAAACATCAGCCACTTGGACTGATGTTTCTTATAGTGAATATTTATACCAGGGGTGGGCAAAAGGCGGCCCGGATTCTGCCCGCAAAGGCATCTTATACAGCCCACCACATAAACTAGAACATATTAAGTTTCAAGGCCCACATTTGTAAAATTCTACTCAAAAAGAAAAAATAAAGTAACGGATACTCTGTAGTGTAAAATAGTGGATACTCTCGCTAGTAAACACATACACAACCGAGTTATTCCAAATTTTGATGATATAATTAACCATGAACATAGTAAATTTCATCAATCATATTAAGTTATAAATTTATTTTTACAAAATTAAGTAGGTATCTAATATTTTGTAACATTCTGATGTAATAGGTTGTTAGTAATCAATCAATTTGATAAAATATTGATATTTATGTTTTTAAAGAAAATTATCTAAATTTATTAATTCATAGGATGAATTATTTTTTAATGTTTTTAATGAAAAAATACTGTAGTTTCTATGGATGCTTTTGAACTCTTTGCATACATTTTGAAAGTTTGGAAATATATTTATTATTACTTTGTATTGTTTCTAGTTGTTTATTATTGACATTTGAACAAAATTTGTCACATTTTTTGTTGTGGCAAATTAAAAGTTTGGCTTACGCATTTTCCAATATAAAAATGATTTATTTTATCCTACCAAAGTGCAATATAATTAATTTTTATATTTATAAATTCAAATTATGGTACTTATCTTTACTGCTAAAATAAAATTTAACTACTTGCAACATTAAACTACTGATATTTAAAAAGGAAAGTGATATGATATAGTATTCTGTAGAGAATAGTACATCTAATGATCTAACTTAGCATGGAATATGATGAACATCTATCTTTTTACAATAAATATAGGAATTATCAGTGAAAAAATATTAAAATATTGGGATTTAAAATTTCCATTTATTTTTACATATTTTGATTCTAGAAAATTACATGTTTTTTAAACCATATTTAACAGATAAAACCAGATATTTGTGAAGTTAACCACAACCAAATAAAAAAAATTGGCTTCTGGGAAAACCCAGTTAGATGGCAACACTATCTATAGAATACTAATTTAAACTTCAGCAATTATATATTTTATTGAAATATTTAAGACTAAATTAACTGTAAGATGATATTAAATAATACTGTAATAATATTGTTTGTTAACACATTATCAAATGTGAACAACCATTTGTTAAGTTTATATAAGTTCTACATAACTTATATTTTATAATAAATTGATCCTGAAATGTTTTAAAACATCAATATACTGCTAAAAGAAATTTAGCAGTTATATTTTGCACTAAAGTATGTTTTAAAAAAATGATAATGAAAGACTTATTAAATAAGTAAGAATATTTTCTTTTGTAAATGTCATCAAAGTTTAAAATAATGATATTTAATTTTTCTTATTGAATTTAGGATTTATATGATATTGAGATTTATCATATTACATAATTACATAGATGTGAGTAAGACTATATTAAATCATTTAAAAGTAGATTTTTTTTTACTCGTCAAGTTTATGCAAAATTATGAATTATTGCAAAATACTTAATTTTTCAAATTTTAAATAAGATGTTAACAAATAAATAACACTTCTGTCAAAATAACAAATAAATTTTATTTCAGGTAATGTTTTCAATTCATAAAAAATCATGATCATTCAAATAAAAATAAATCAAACATTATATCTAACTTATAATTAGTAAAACTGAATTATTTTCATTCTTTTATATTCATTACTTGTAATAAAAATAGAAAAATGCTGTTTTTTTTCAGGAAATTTTATAAAAAATAAAACTCAAAGCCTTTTAATAGTCAAAAACTTTATTGCTAAAAGGCTTTGAGTTTTATTTTTTGTTTGTGTTTTGTGCAGTCTTGTTGAACTTTTACTAGGAAATTTTATTATTGTTATTTTATAACCAAACAAAATGAAACAAGTTTTAGTGTTTGTAATTAAATTTTAAATATTAATTGATTTTATATTTAAGTATATTATTTATCATTTTAGATCTGTTATATTAAGAGCAAGTTTTTAATTTGCAATTTAAAAATTTTTTAAATCTGCAATTTTTTAGAAAATATTAGATAAAACTAATATAGACACATATTAAAAATGAAAATAACTCTTCTTCTCTTCTGTAACATATAAAAGCTTTATATTATAAAACTAAATGTTTAAGATTATTAAAATAATACAGACCAAGCATTTAACAGTTAGTAACTCAATAAATACTTTTCATTTTACTTTGCAAAGTACTTTTGGCTAATTACCATCTTCAGTGCTATACAAAAAACATACAGAACAATTGTTTAGTATGTTTTTTGTGTCAGTGTTCTCATATTATTTTTCAGGTATTTTTAATAATATTCCTGCATAATAAACTACGTACATGAATTTATTTTTTCATTTATTTCATATAAATATTTTAATTTTTGTTGTTAGAGAATAAAATTTTAAATTAAATAATAATTACATTTATATAATAAATTATTTTGTGAATCTTCCAGAAGGAACTGGAAAACGAAATCTTGGTTTTAAGCCAATATCAACAAAACAAGGTATATATAATTATTTTTTTGGTAATTTTTTAAGATATAAAAATTTATATTTTTAGGAATGCAAGTTTTAGGTAAGTTAAGAAATTAAATATATTGTTTTTGTCAGATGTAATAATTTTATTTTGTAATTTGAATATGAAAAAATGTTTTCGTTTGTTTATATATTTATTTTTCATTAGTATGTAAAGAATCATATTTTTTTATTTTTAAAATCATATTTTTCTTTATTATATGAGAGATATTTATGTTGAAACTGGAACAAAATAAATACAAAAACATGACAATATTTATTTTTCTATATAATCATTCTAAATATTAAAACATTTATCCTATTAATGAAGAAGTGCTTGAATTCTAGAAGTATAGAATGATTTGTTCTTATGTCTGAACCATAGGGTGATCATTTATCCCAGATTTTAATATAATTTCCCATATCATTATGTGTGTCAGAAAATGTCCTGGATTTTGGAAAACATCCCAGATTTTAAAAACCATTCTGTTTTCAAGATACTGGGTTTTTATTTTCTGAAATTTCCATGTTAAATCAGTTATTTAAGTTACATTTGGCAAAAGTACTGTCCTTAGGCTTAATCAAGCAGACTCTTTTCCTGGGCTATACATGTTCTGGACAGAAAGAAGTAAATTTATTAAATAAGAGATAAAAATAAAATTTTCACAGTCAAATTATACAAAATAATTGTTAAGAATAGCATATATGATTATGCCATTCTTAATAATAGCATCTTATATGTTATATGGAATATAGGAATGAAATTAAAAAGGATGTTTATTCATCCCAGATTTTCTGGGACAGTCCGTTTTTGATACGTTTTATTGCATTAATAAATAAATATCCTGGTAAACCATTCTGTTTTCAAAATGCAAGGTTTTTATTTTTGAAATTTCTGTGTTGTATCAGCTATTTGGATTATATTAATCGTCAATATTGCCCTTAAGCTCAGATAGGGTACTTGTACTAGGCCAAGATTTAAAATCCATTCCATTTTTGAAATGGAAGATTTTTATTTTTTGAAATTTGCATGCATAATCAACTAAATTTGGCAACAACATTTGAAATGCAGCTTCAAAACATATGTCAAATTAGTATCATCATGTTGATGCTTACCATGTTTTATTGTTTGAATTCTTCAATTCCAATTCAATATGGAATGGCTTTTAGGTATTATGATCAAGTTAAGAAGTGTGTTATTGTATTGATGTTGTCATTAATTACCGTATTTGCCGGCGTATAAGACGCACTTTTTTTCTTTGAAAATAGGTCTGAAAAACGGGGTGCGTCTTATACTCCGATACTCAGTTTTTGATTACATTCATTTCTGGAAATTTCCTTTATTCGGAGTTATGCGATTTCTTTCTTGTTTCCTTGCGGAGTGTGGGAATATTAGTTACGTAGAGTTCAATGAATGCGCATGCGCTTTCATCGACGATCACAGCTGGGCCTAGCATTTCTCAAGTTTGTGAATGGGTCAAAGCTTCATGGGATGCTGTGAAAACAGAGACAGTGGTTAAATCATTTAAGAAATGTGGCATTAGTAATGCAATGGATGGTACAGAGGACAATTTGTTGTATGAGGACTCAGATGCTGATTTAGAAGAGGTTTCAAGTGACTCTTCATTTAACTCTGGAGATGAGTGTCTGGGTCTTGATGAAGAAGATTAAAAGGTGTTCTTTCCCAGATAGATTGGGTATTTGCAGAAAGTATTTGCTGTTTGTATTACTTTATATTTAAAATACTGTAAATTCATTATAATGATCAGTAATAAAGTTTTATCCTTCAAAAATGTGTATAAAAAAGAGGGTGCGTCTTATACGCCGGCAAATACGGTAATTAAACAATGAATCTGGTAGTTTGATAAATATAATAAATAGAAAAATAAAACATGTTAAAATTTACTTCTGTTGAATTTTTTCCTGTCCTGGATTGGCATGAGGAGAAAATGCTTAGAACCAGTTTAACACATTTTTCAAGCTTATTCTGAGATTAAAATTATTTTCCACCTAGATCATCTTTGAAATTTTCAAATGGATAAAATTTAGAAGGTATTAAATCCAGACTATAAAGAGAATATGGAATAAATTCCCAGGCCAGTGATTCAATTTTTACAATGGTTTTCTGGGTTGTATTTGACTATGCACAGATAGAACAGCATGCCAGTGAACTACAAACTTTAATGTTTTTGTAGGTATATCAAACATCATCCAGAACATGGTAGCAGTAATCATTATAAATTGTAGTTCTTTTCAGTAAAAAATCAGTATCGGCAACACTTGTCTTCCCTATGAATGGTATTGCTTTGAACTTTTTTGATGGAGGTGAATTTGCATTTTTGCATGTTTAATTCAGTATGGTGATGCACTCATATTTCATTTCATATTATAATACATTCTAAACACATTTGTTCTTCATTTTTGAAATACTTCAATAATTTAAAAATTTTTGGATTGGCTTCAGAGTCCACTTGCCAACTTTATTGAATTTGATATATTCATGAATAATTTTATTGATACTTCCCAAATTTATTGATGATTCCTGGACTATTTCATAAGGACAGTAATTTGTTGATTTGCATGGATAAATCTTTCACTGTCAATATTACTGGTATTGCTATGTTGATTGTTGAACCACTTCTTTCATTATCAAGTAGAGATTCTTTTCCATTTCTAAATAGTATGCACTGTTGATACATTTGATTTTTATTTTAATTTTCATCCCAAACTGTACTGGCAGTCTTCATAAGATTTTTGCATGTTTGATGTTTTCGTTCACAAAAAAATAAAAAACTAATTCATTGTATATCAGCAAGCTTGACATCACTTTCCACCATCTTTGCTAACCACATGCTAATTACAATTGCAACTGTTTGCATTGTTATTGTAGACTTCAATGAGCATATCAGATACATCTTGAAGACAATACTAAATGAAAATGCATAACAAACAAAATTCCCTGTTTCCATGTAAATATCCTTTGTGTAAATAATTCTTAGCTTTTTATTTTGATGACATATATATTTTCTTTTAATCCATTTATTATAAATTCAAACTCAGACTGTATAACAGATGATTCTCTTTTTCTTACTGCACCTCTTTGTAAAGCTATAATTTTTTTTAATTATAAAAATATCTACTATCACTTTAAAAATGTCACAAATAAAATGTATGTTTACATGACACACAAATTTTTTGAAATGAAGTATGAGATTTCTTGTTTGCAAAAGTTATCTTATGCATTTTCTTAGCCAACTTTGCATCCAACTGTCTTTCTTAGATTTAAGTTGATAAGCTATAAATATTGCTAATACATTTTAAAATTAAAAGAGTAAATTATTATATTATACAGATAAACTGCATAAAAATTTATCAACACATAACAAACAGCTTATTTATCAAACCAAAAGATTTTTTTTATTATAAAACACTTTGGAGTATTAAATTTGATGTAATCATTATCAGTAATTTAATGATGATGATTACACCAAATTTGGTAGGGAGAGTAATTAAGATATGAGAAATAGAATTTTGTGAAAAAAAATTTACTGTAATTCAAAAGCCACCTTTAAGAGAAATATGGTATTTTTGTGCTCAGGAACCCAATAATTTGTATAAAACAAAGTAGGCATCTGCCTAACACCCTTTTTATGCAAAATAGAGCACCTTTCCACATACCATGATCACTACAGCATCACTTCAGCTTTCCAGTTGCATGGTCACTTCAATATCCAAAAATTGCATAGAATAATGCAATTTTTGGTTAGGGGATTACCTAAAAGCCAATGTCTGTTATGGTAGTGTCTCAAACTTGGCAGCTTTAAAGGTCAGCATCACATGGACTGTTATGAACATTCTTGTAAACATGCTATATTCTGCTGTTGAGAATGCTTTGTAAAGGATGCAATTTCTTATTCATAAGAATGGTAGCTACATTGAACCATGTCCCATTGTGCATGGGAGAGTCAATGTGCTCAGAGTTGGGTATTAAGTTTCTGACAATATTTATGCTCACTTACTTTCAGAATTATTGCACTAAACTAAACTGATAATTATATATTTTATGTCTGTGTTATTTATATTTAAGTGCAATACATAAAGATAATAATTCATTTCAGTTCAGTTTCTGTTATTCATTTGTCTACCCATTTTCATGCATTTTTTACATTGTATAGCACCATATTTCCCCTCGTCAGCAACTTTTTTGAATCAAATTTTTTTGATTTGGAAAAACTTAACATACCTTAAAACAGGTACTTTTGTCACACAAAAGCTTTATTTATCAAGAGCACTTTTGTTGACTTAATAAATAAAACTTTTACAAAATTATTTTCTATTAAAAAATTATTAAACTTTTTTCACAAAATTCTACCTTCTATGTCCTAATTAGTCTCTCTGCCAAGTTTTGATGCCATTTTAATTATTAGATTGAACTATAAAAGGCTCTGAATAGGAAAAGTTTAATTATGACCACCTGTATATTTTTGTAAAAACATTCTGCTCTTATGAGTGGGAAGTATATTCATCTATCATCTCACTTCATATGTTGTGAAAACCAAACTAAAAGATATATTAAACTTTATAATGCAAACTTCAAGGGAATTTACTCTAAAATGAACCTAATTACTTTGCCAAATTTATCCCTTGTTATGCTTAATGAAGATTTTAATGATTTGAAATAATTTAATTTTAGCTAAAAATTAATTTAAATTTAATTAGTTTAAATTAAATTAAATGATTTGAAATAATTTAAACTAAAATATTCTAATTACGAGATGGCACTAAAATTAGTTTAAATTATTTCACATTAAAATTTCTATTAAGCATATCAAGGGATAAATTTGGCAAAGTAATTAGGTTCAATAAAAGATATATTTTTTTTCTGCTGGTCACCTATCACCTTTATTTTGGCAGGATTATTTTCTCTCCTTTCTCATGCTCTTTTCACTGCATTCTTCATTTTTGAAAGGATTAAATCTATGAGTATGTTCTCTATCTCTTTTAATGAAAGTTCTGTAGAAACATTATCAAGTTGCATTATTACTGATGCATTTAAATGATAAAACAGTTGTTAAGTATCAAATAATTATAAGCAATGATGTCATTATCCTGATTGTTTAAATCAGTGCTTCTCAAACTTTTTCACTTGCCGATCCCTTTTACCCGAGAAAATATTTTCACGATCCTGGGTATAGAGGTATATAAACTACGAATATGAATTAAAACATTTGCTAGAATTTTAGCACTGAAGAGCACTGGCTTAAATGATATAAATCATTCAAACTAGAGAAGCACTGGTTTAAATGATTTAAATCTGACTTAGTAATGGTCAGATAATATTTGTGAGAATAACTTTAGATTTTATTAAAATTATTTAAATTGTGTAAATTCTTTAAGAATATACATTGTTAACCAGTTCAGAATTTGAAATTTATAATAAGTTATTATTAGGAAAATTAAAGATTTTATTCCTATTTATTGTAATTTCAATTTTTCTGATTTAATTACAATATATATATTGTAAATAAATTTTTAATTTGATTTAAGTTAGAAAGTTCTATTCAATTAGTTTAATTTAGTTTCAATAAAGCTGTTTTTCTTTAAATAATGGTAAAAAATTATTGTTTTATTTTAATTCAATGTTAGCTTGTTAACTGATATTTTTGTACTTTCACTTTCTTCCTTGATAACATTCCTGATTGCAGTCTAATTTTTTTTTGTTCATGGCTAGTTAAATTAAGCAGAGAAATCTGTTCGTGACATGTCCTTTGAATTCTTCAGAAATGTTATTTAAATTATATTTTGGCATTGTGATTAGTTTTGAGTCCTTTTCAGCTTCTTTAATATTAATGATTCTTGATCTGCACTGCAATTGGTCTTATAACTGCAGGTAGCATTAAGCTTATCTATCTTCTCTATCCAATATGTTTTAGTAGTCCCCAGAGTAAAATATATATATATTTTTTGTTCATCAATAATTCATATATGTTACTTTTCTGTACTGATAAAGGGATATATGATTAAAAAACTTATTAAACACTGATCTTTTTGATTTCTTAGTTATTCAATCCAATAATGTTAATATATATATAGTAATTTTAGTTGTTTGAAACATTAAACATGTATTGTTTACAATGAAAAAGTTGTTGGCTTTAAAATATTTTCAATCATTTTTCTATATTATTTTGAATTCCATGGTAAAATTTTCTGACAGTTTACACTTCTTTGCTTCAATTCTTTTGCATTCAAATCATTCAATATTATCAATGCATTCTGTTTTGGAGTATACTCAATTTTTTCTTGTATACCTGCACTATTTTTTTAATTTTTTTTCTGCATCACTTTTTGGTACATATATTTATATAATATAATTGATAAATTTTTCTTGAAATCTAATTGAAATTATGACTGCTGTGCCATATTTTTCCTGATTATTAAAATATCACCATTTCTTTTGAATTTCATTTATCAACATTCAAAATTTAAAAATTATCTGACTGAAAAATGTCCCATTCAAATCAAATTTAATTCACCTATTCCAAAAATCATGAAACTTTGTCAATCCATTTCTTGTTTAATTAATTTGATCTTCAATTCATGTTGTTTATATTTCAGTTAATATTATTGTTCATTTTGCGATGAATGGTATCACATGATCAATATATAATCATTTTATGAAAGTTATATTAATCATAAATTAGCAAAAATTAGTAAGTAAACTTTATTATATTGTTTGTATATTAAATCAATATTACTAGATAGGTAGAAGTATTTTAATCTATAAATATCATTATTCTATATTCTCATCAAAAATATAATATGAAGTAAAAATTGAGACATTCTACTTGACTTGACTTTATCATAAAAATATATTATGAAAAAAGCAATTTCATTTTATCATTTTAGACTTCATTATGAATTCTATTTTAGCATACTTCATAAAATTTTATCATACTAAATTTTAAATTTTAATAAAAATGTTGTTATTTCTAGTTGAATCAATTCAAGCTACAACTCCTCGACCTCGTTCTCCACACATGAATAATGAAGAACCAATTGAATTAGCTCATTATCCTGGTGCACAACCACCTAAAGCATATGAGGTACCAAGGATTGAGAGAGATGATTTTCCAGCACCACCATTTCCATACACTGATGCTGGTCAGTTACTCGATACTATATATTATATTATTTTTTTATATTTCAGAGATCAGACATAATTAAATGCTTCTCTATTATGATGATAATTTACAAGCATAAATCATTTATGGTTTAAGGTGAGCAAAAGATTTTGGCAGAAAAATCTATTATTAATTATTTTAAATATCATTTTATGTGTAAACTAAACAGATTTGACTTCATATTAAACAATCTATTATTCAGCATTTAATTATAATAGTTGCAAATATAATAGTACTGTATAATAGTCTAATATAGAAAAAATATAACATGGATATTTTCTCAAATAATAAATTTAAAAAACATTAAAAACTCAATATATGTTCTTAAAAAACATCGGAACATTCAATGGAATCATTTATTATAGCTTATATAAAAAAATACTTACTTATGATTGATATAATATGGATTAATTTAGTTACTAATATAATTCATTATTATTAGTTCAAAATCCATTAAAATATTCTAATGGTTTTGAGCTGAAGAAACTGAAAATGAAAAGTAGCCAAAAGCATTATTATTTTAATTTGAAAAATTATATTTTATAATTAAATTTTACCTCAAAGATTATTAATTACCTATTTTCAATAAAATATATGTTGACCTATATTTTGGAAACTACAAACAGTCAATTATTTTGACCTTAGTTATTACTGCCTACCTTATGGCAAATCATATACTCTTATCTTTTTTTGATAAAATTTTACAATTCATGCAGTGTATTTAAACTATTATGTTTTCAACGAAAGAGGATCAATCAGGAGATGCAAGGGAGCATTTGCACCCCCTGTTACTAATATCCATTTATTCAATGATTTCATGCAATTATTTTTCATATAATAGATTCAATTGGTATAATCTAATCATATTCAATAAAATATATAACATATAATTGTTTGTATTTTTGAGTTGCAATTTAACTCAAACAGCATTCAATATTTCTTAACTTTTTTAATTGTACCCCCTTTGCTAAATTTCTGGATATACTGCTGGAAATCAATGTGTTGAAAACTGACAACTTTATAAACAACTATTTTAACTAACTGCTTTTTAATAATATACCTTTAAAATAACACCTTAAACTGAGTTGAAAATTAATAACTAAAAACTTTTTAATGAAATGTTATTGGTTGCTACATAATCATCATCAGCATTTAGAATAGAATGCAAAAAGTTTTTTAGTTCGTTTTCGAACATATATCATATAATAGAACATAAACTTTTAAAATTTTATTATCATGACTATAATTTCTATTAATAAATATTAATATAAGGTGTAGTAAAAAGTAATCCATTATTTTTGCATGAAATTGAAGGTTTTATTTAATATACTTAGAATGATCCGATTTAGGTCAAATATGCGCCATTTTGTTTGATAACTTGTTGCCATTTTGAAGGTAATTCCATTATGCCTCTCATAGAAGCCCTTGTCCATATTGGAAAACTGGGACAGTCGATTTTCACAAGCCTCTCTTGAGGCGAATTTTTCACCAACAAAATAGTTTGCTATGGACAGGAACAGGTGGTAATCACTTGGTGCCAGGTCCGGACTATAAGGTGGATGCAGAAGAACCTCCCAACCAAGCTCCCGGAGCTTCTGGCAAGTCGCTATCGATGTGTGTGGTTTGGCATTGTCTTGATGAAACACAATTCCTTTTCTAGTGGCCAAAGTTGGCCACTTCTGGGCGATTGCTTCCTTCAGACGGTCCAAATGTTCACAGTACAGGTTCGAATTAAGAGTTTGGCCGTAGGGGAGGATATGATTCCTTGCCAATCCCACCAAGTGCACAGCAAAACCTTCCTGGCCGTCAATCCTGGCTTGGCCAGCATTTGCGCCGGCTCACTGTGCTTCGACCACGACCGTTTTCACTTGACGTTGTCGTAAGTGATCCACTTTTCATCGCCAGTCACCATCCGCTTCAGAAATGGGTCGACTTTGTTGCAATTCAGCAGCGATTCACAGATGGAAATTCGGTCCATGAGGTTTTTTTGCATTAACTCGTGTGTGGCACCCATACATTCAGCCTTTTCCAAATGTTTCCAAATGGTTTTTTGTGCAATGTTTAGCTCCTGGGCAATAGAAACAGTGCTTATATGACAGTCGGACTCAGCCATTTCGATGATTTTATTCACATTTTTGACAATTGGCCTTCCAGAGCGTGGTGCATCTTTGACATTGAAATTACCAGAACATAATCAATGAAACCAAAACTGCGCTTGATTGGCTGTTACAGTATCAGAACCATAAACACTATTCACATTTTCAGCCGCCTGGCTTGCGTTTTCACCTTTATCGAAGAAAAACTGTAAAATATAGCGTATTTTCTCTTTGCTGGTGTCCATCTTTGACGTGAGCTCAAACAAAACTGAGTCAACCATTCACAAAACTGTCAAATAAGATTTTTAGTACGAAATGTCAGCTTTCTAACGCCATCTAGTGTAAACCAATCGGACTTTTAGAGCACGAGATACAATTTATTAAAGCTATCTATTGGAAAAATAATGGATTTCTTTTTACTACACCTTATATATTTTATATATAATACGTATGATGTATATATATTTTACCTTTACTGGATATATTTTATCCAGTAAGTAAATTTATGGATATTTATAGTTAAATTTACTTATATTCATAAAATTACAATTAAGTTAAATAGCCTGTACCAGATACTTAAGTTATTATATACTGTGCAACTGCATTATTGGCTTCTAGTTTTCTTCAAAGCGTACTGCCACACTGTAGAAATATCCGTATTTGTTTGTCTATTAATGACATTTTTATATTGCCCTCTCTGTATTATGTTAGAATCATTAGAAATACACAAAGAGGGCAATATAAAAATGTCATTAATGGACAAACAAGTAAGGATATTTCTACAGTATGGCAGTAAGCCTTGAAGAAAACCGGAAGCCAATAACGCAGTTGCACAATACATAATAACTTAAGTATCTGGTACAGGCTATTTAATTTAATTGTAATTTTATGAATATTAGTAAACTTAACTATAAATATCCATAAATTTTGCTTACTGGATAAAATATATCCAGTAAAGGTAAAATATATATACATCATATGTATTATATATAAAATATATTAATATTATTTATTAATAAAAATTATAGTCACGATAATAAAATTTTAAATGTTCTATTATATGATATATGTTCGAAAATGGACTAAAAAATTTTTTGTATTCTGTTCTAAATGCTGAAGATGGTTATGTAACAACCAAAAACGTTTCATTAAAAAGTTTTTAGTTATTAATTTTCAACTGCAGTTTAAGGCTGTTATTTAATGATATATTATTGCCAACTTTTTAGATGAAAATAAACAGTCAAAAATAAGTAGCTTCAGAATAAATATAAAAATAATTGTATATTAATTTTATCTTTTATTTATTTACTATCTTATATACAATACTTGACTGATCTAATTCAGCCTCTACAAAATCAAAAGTCAAAATCTGCATATAAGCAAACTCTAAATTTCAAGAATTTAAAACAATATTATATTTATTGAAGTAAATAGATAATTTCTTTTATAGTTTTAAAATTATTAAAAATTCAATTCATTACTGGAATAAATATGAGCACTTAATCAAAATGTCAAAATCACTGCATTGAAATGTTATGACATATTGCAGAGATAAAGCTTGATGGGTAAGCAAAGTGCAATTGTGTTGCATTATATTTCTCCAAAACTATAATCTATATTCTTGCTGAATGTAAGTCATTAATATACAAGAGTTTTATTGAATCATATAATAATGTATATACCGGTAATTTAAAAACTGTATCAATTAGATGCTTAACTCTGCATTAAAATTTTATTATATATTATCAATCAATTTAGACTAATTTCATGATGGCACAGTTACAGTATATTAAACTTTAATTCTGATTTTTTTACAATATAATTTTATTGGCTGAAAATGTCAAAGAAATATTAAATTTTTCATCATTTCCAATTACCAACCAAAATATTATATTAAATTGAAAAAATTATATTTAAATATTTTTACAAAACTTAAATTCTTTCATCAAAGAAAGGAAATTAAATGATTAAAAACAAAATCAAAGTGTGCAAAGAAAATTTTACTGCAAATGACTAGAATCGAAAGCTGACTAACATTCATACAATTGGTGAAATCCAAATTTGATGTTTAAAATCAATTGTAAAATAATCATTCTATATTTGCTAAATTATCAGAATTATCAAATATTGCACAAGGAAAGAGGAAATGATACACACTATTTCAATACACTTTTATTTCAATCTTCATTTTTTCAAAAAAGTTATACACTTATATTCATTTCAATCTTCATTTTTTCAAAAAAGTTAAGCCTATACCCTCTAAATTTTCAATAAATGTAAAATATATAGAGGGACAGTTGCCTCTATGCAGATTTAAATATAGTGGCAAAAGTATCTTTTGCCCCTATGTTATTTTTAACAGTGCAGAAATTATCATTTCTGCTAATAATTATTAATAAATAAAAATAATTATTCAGCATATACTTGATTCATATATAAAAATATTTTTCATTGCAATGTTTATCAAAATTGATCATTTATTTTTGTATAATTTTTTATGAAAAATTATATTAATATTTGAATATCGATAATTCCTGCCCCTGTGGAAAAAATTAAAGTTGTGCCACCAGTTAAGAATGTTTAACATATTGTTTTAGCAGTCAAATAGCAGTTAAAGGATTACAATGCTTCTGATATTTTATCTTATAACAATCATTTTCCTATTTAAAACAATGGAATTTTAATATAGAACTTTATTTTTTAAGTTTATTGTCTCCAAGTGTTTATTTATAAAAATGTGTGATGCCTTGCAAAATTTTATTTTTATATTTACATTATAAATAAGTAAAAAATATTCTTTTTTATTTTAGAATATGTTTATATTGATATAATATTGTATGTAATCTATAGTGTAATTCTTGTCTAAGAATTATTAAAGACCAAAAACAAAGCTCCAACAAAAACAATCAACTTTTATAAAGTTAGAACATTTTCAACTTAGATTTAGAATTTTAGCTGATGAAGATTTTAAATTTATATCAAAAATATTTCTTATTTAATTAAAATTGTTTGTTCCTGCTAGTGCTTTGGTTTTGATTATTAATATTTATTATATCATTAGAGTTCTAATAATAATAAATCCAAATTTACTTATCCTTTTTAACTTTATTTATAATAAATATAAATTTTAAATATTAAAATGAGTTGTATTTTAGAACGTTGTCGACGTTGGAGTGGAAGTTCTAAAGATGCTGATATAGATGAAGAAATAGATGAGGAAGAAATTATCCAAGATGATCCACAATTAAAGAGAGAAGAAGAAGAATTATCTAAAATAGCAACTGGAATTGGAAAGGTAACTCAAAGTAATATTATGATATTTTTCTAAGTTTATATCTTTTAATCTGATTGTCAGGGCTGGTGGAAGGCAGTAAGCAAGGCATAAAGGCACTGATACAAGAGGAGCACCAAAATGGTGCAAAATTAAGAATGCATTTTTCTTATATTTTGAATATCAATTAATGTGACTTGATTCATTATTTCTACAAAATAAGGAAATATAAACATATTAAAATAAACAATCACTTTTTGAAATCGATTTGTCAATTATAATTTCCTACAGTTTGTTTTTCTCTTATGATATTCTCAGTTATGTCTTCTTATGCTGGGTTTACACAATCTACATTTCACATTACCTTGCTATGTGATGCAAAAATAGAACAGTCCATTTTATTACATGATGTTTATATATATACTGCTGTTACATTTTTGCATAAGAGTGTTCCAATTACTGTTTTGTATAAGATGCTGATGACTCTTCCTCTAGCCCTGCTGATTGTTATATATTTTTAGTGAGATATTACAATCATGTTTTACCTGTCAAGTTACCTACACTTTGAGACAAGTTTTCATGTCTCAAACACTATTTTATATGACTTTAAAATATATTATATATACAGTCAAACCTCGATAAGATGCCACCATCCATTTGGAGATGATTTTGGCAGCTAATTGGGGTTGGCAGTTTATCAAAAACACCTGGTATAGAAATGAAAATGAACTCCAAATTTATTAAATTTAATAAAATACAGTACATTTATATTTTACATTCAAAGTTAACATTTCTAATAAAACTGTATAACTGCTGCATTTCAAATAACAAGGAGCCTTTCACAATTCATTGCAGCATGATAAAATATTAACAAGACTTCTCATCACTTGACTAGTCATTACGGAAACAATCTAGTTCTTACTATCTTAAATTTTCTACAACCTAGGTGTGAACTAGGCTTAAAGAGACATGATTAACCATTAAACTCCATCTTTCCCACCCACTGGTTACAAATGAATCCAGAGAGCTTTTAATGCTGTATATATAGTATGGATGTTCTTCAGGATGTAAGTCATCTTATAAGCCCCTGGCAGATTAACGAGAACAAATACAATACCAAAAAGAATATTTGTTCAGATGTTTCTATTAGCGGATGGCATCTTATTGGGGTTGCCTATTCCATTAACATATGAAAGATCCATCTACCAAATTTCTTGGCAGTCAGTGAGGATGGTGGCTTAACAGGGGTTGTCTTATCAGGGTTTGACTGCATCTTGTTGTACATTGTGTTAAATGTATTTAGACACAATATAAGTTAAAATATTTTGAAAAATACAAAGTATATAATTTTGAAAAGTAAAGAATTTGTAAATATCATATCCTAAAAAGAGTACATATACCCTTAAAAAAAAGTACATTTTGTAATCTTATGTTCAAACCATATGTGCAGGATTTGGTTGTGAAATAACTAGTTTTTGATTATTCCAGATGCAAAAATGTTAGATAATCATTCCAGTTCCTATAGTATAATCAGTGTTGCCACCTAGTCAGTGATTGAAACCTGACACTAAAAAAAATTTTTTTCGTACAATGTTTATTAGTTATATAAAATATAGAAACATGGAAAAAAGTCAACTTCTGACAAAAATACAAATAATAATGTAAATATTAAATAATTTTTAAGCAATATGATATAAAAATAAAAAAAATTCATAAAAATCATAAAAATTATATAAAAATCACAGAACATAATAATATGTTCATGTTTTATTTATTGCCTTAAAAATATATTTTTTATTGCTCCGTGCTGCTTCCAAAATCTTTTTATTTTTTATTATTTTATCGAAAAAATCAGTACAATTAATATTTAAATTTTTATAGATTAATAATTCTGCTGTTAATCTATTTCCCCATGTATATATGTTGTATCAACATTCCGGTAAATGTACTTCTGGTTGTATAAAAAAAAGTAGAGAAATCAAAAACAGCACACTAATGAGATGATTGAGCCACAGGATTGAGGAGTTATTTTCTTAATGTTAAGTTAAGAAACATTTTCGCTTTCGCAATCACTCCTTGCGGTGATATTTCGAACTAATATCGTTGTTTAACAAAAATCTTGAAATTTAAATACAAGTTTCTCATAAAAATTTTTTTTTTGTAAATTTTCAATTTCAAAGAAAACCGGACAAATGAACCAATTACCGGATCATTTTTTGAAAAATCGGACTGTCTGGGGGAAATCGGTCAGGTGGCAACACTAAGTATAATTGCTTTTTAGTACTAATAGAATTCATAAAATACTAAAGTTCATCTATATTCATTTTATAAATAACTTTATTGTATGGCTTGTAAAATCATTATAATAATTTGGTGGAATATCTAAAATAAATAGTTTCATTCCGTGTTTTGGAATTTTTATAAAATCTTTATTCATCATAATCAATCTCATAAAAAGCTTCCTCTTAGAAAACTGGGATTAGCTTAGTGTTTAGGTCTACAAACCAGTGTCCCAAGAGAATCTTTTTCCAGATTTTCAAATTTCAAAAATTTATTATTTAATTTAGCCAAGTTTAGAAAATTATTTAAATTTATAAATAAAAAATTAATATAATTTTAAAAATTTTCATAATTTTTTTTAATTCACTAGAAAGTTAAAATTCCATTTCAAAATCTTAATATGACACTGAATGAAAGATATCAAAGCATATATTCTTGGCAAACTCCTTAACATTGAAATATTCCTTGTATTTTATCCATTGGAGCAAATCTGAAAAATTCATGTTGTGTTTAATATACTGTCACTGGTTGATTATAATATAATTTAATCCTATGATTATTTTTTAAAAATGCATTCCCCAATTTATTAATTTAATTCCAAATAAGTATCTTTTTTTCTATTTATTTGATTTATACAAGTGATTTGAGGAAAGTGTGACATATTTTCTTTATTTATAAATATTATTTTGGTTTTTTAAATATAACAAATTAGTAATGAAAATGAATTTATTATATCAATATAAAAAATGAGATTCTTTATTACACTATTTTTCTCACACTTTTGTTTTTCAATATTTTTTCTACTTGACTTAGTTTTTCTAGTTGTTCTATCAGAAGTCTGAAAGCCTTAATCATGCAATAATATTTTTGCTTTCAACTATAGCATTCTCTAGATTTTTTATAGTTGAAAACAACAAAAACAAAAATCTAAAATAATAACTAATGAAAGCAAACATTGTTTTTTAGGTTTTACAAATAAAAATAAAAATAAAATCATCCCTATCAGATTAGGATGATAATATTTTTTAAAAATTTTCAAAATCTTAATATGACAGTGAATGAAAGATATCAAAGCATATATTCTTGGCAAACTCCTTAACATTGAAATATTCCTTGTAATGAATTTTTTCATAGTTCTGTCAGTTTTCTATATCCTTATATAAACATATTATCCTTGCACAATCTCTTGTATATGAAAAAAAAAACATCTAAAATAAAAAATTTCTTCATAATGAAATATAAATTATATAGAGGAAAAACACTTTATATAACTAAGTATAAAAAATGAAAAACAAAAAAAAATATTAGTCTTCATAATAGTTTATTAACAAGGTTAGATAACAAATTAATAATAACAGGGTAACAGATAATTTTTACTATCTATTAATATAATTTAATGTATGTTCATTGAAGATATTGTAGATTATGGTTGCCAGGGAAAAATTTAGTATGCAAGTGTTTTTTTGCTAGCTGTGTTCTGACAATCTTTGATGGTTAACTAATGATAAAAATGATAAATAAGTCATTAAAAAACAAACACTAGAAAAACAAAATGAAATAAGTCTAATTTCATTTTGCTTTCAGATATTGTTTAATCTATTTTATTGCTCAAAAATAGATTATTGTTGATTGCTGTATGTTACACCCTTGTTAAAATTAAGACTGTTCGCATAAAACCAAAGTAATAGTAATTTTGATTTTTTTCATGAAAAATTCTGAAAAAAATGCAAAAACATCACATTCAAGAAATGCTTTCATATAATTTAGATAAATTTTCTTTCTAATAATTTCACTTTAATTAAATAAAATTACATTCAATTCCTAAAAATACTTATATATTTTTAAAATTCTCATTACTGTTCCTTATATTATCATTAAAGTGTAAAAATTAATAATTATCATACTTCTATTAAAAAAATTTAAATATTTTATAACAACTTTATTAAAAATATTAATGTTTTCCGATTCCAGAAATAATATTCATGTTCAAAAAATTTATTTTTTCAAAATATTGCATATACTTTATATATCATATATTTAATGATTTTATACTTCTTGATATATTATGTAATAAAAAAATATATTTTTAATGTTTTGAGGACTTAATATTCATTTGGGTTATTATATCAACAACATTTATTTAGAGCAAAATACAAAAAGAAAATTAAATTTTTGCTTGACCAGATGACCAGTTTTCAAATAAACTATTATCAATTTGATTACTGTTACATAATATTATCTAGATTTCATAGTAAATCATAAAACAGTTGACTATTTTGAACAGAATAAAATTACATCATAAAATTTTACTATTGTTAAATGGTTGGAAAGAAGAGATTTTTCAACCATTTAACAAGATATATAAATTACATTAAATAACAATTGTGTGGAAAAGTGATTCTTCATCAGGTTGTATTAAAATTGATAGATTGATAGACTATTAGACTATAGATATAGTAATAAGTAAGAAAAGAAGATTATCAAGTATAGCTATAGTTATCAGTTTATATTCCAGCCAGCCTCTTCAGGTATATAGTGATTTGTGACAAGGTTTGTATTTATCATGCCACTTAGTAACCAGAAATTTGAGACTTGACATCATTTATTGATAAAAAGAAACAATTCAACATTTGTATTGAAAAAATTAAAAATAAAAATTTCAATAATATGGCCTTTTTGAGTAAATAGATAAATAAATAGTATATTCTCTTGTAAAAACAATTTTCTTGATATTTGTATTAAGAATATTCCTCCATTAGAAAGCAATATTATAAAATGTTGATATAAACGATTTTATTTTTGATCTAAAAAATTCATCCTTGAATTTATGAAAAATCTTTATAAATCTCATATATTCAGTTATTTCTTTTCATATACTTTGATAAGTTTTTTTAAGGAAGGTTCATTTATTTCAATATATAATTATTTTGGTTTTATAATTTTCAGGTATTTTTGAAAACTGTTAAAGAAAGAGAAAGAATTAGAGCATGGAAAAGGATTCATTTAGATCCACGGAATGCCTCACGTACTCCTTCTGCAAATAAAGAGCCACATATGAAATTAAGATATGATAATCCTGTTAATGCCTGTAAATGTTTTTATATTTTGTTTGCTTTGTTTTGAAAACAAATTTATTTGTTTAATATCGATAATCAAATATTAAGAATTATTTTTATAATTTTCTAGCTCCTTCAAGAGATACAGATCATCCTAAACCTTGGGAGGAGGATGATTTTGATCAAAGATCTGGTTATAGATCATCTATGGGTAGATATGCAGGAACAATACCAAATTACAATAGTAATTATCTTTTTATTTTAATTTAGTTGTTATAAAAATTTTATTCAATCATTTAATAATCATTTGAAACAAATATTTCTGTACACTAGAGCTTTGATTTGCATCATAGGCATGTTTCTGAAAAAACAATGCAAAGTAATATGGAAAATATTTTACAATTTATATTATAAAAATTTATTAAATACTGAAAATAGTTCTTGAACTACATATCTGAAGTTAATATACTATTTTAATTTAAAAAAAATATCAATAAATAACATATTTAATTTAAATAACAAACTGTTTATTACAAAAAAATTGATTGATTAATGAAAGGATAATAAATTTTCTAACAAATATAAAGAAAGAAAACTTATTATTAAATTTCCTTCTATTCATATTTTACTTTAGTTTCTTATTTATCAACTCATTATTCATTTGTATTAAAATCATTAAAAAAGTTATCTACCATCTCACAGAATCGTAATTTGGTCCAATATTTTATAACATACACTTTCTTGTAAATAATTATCATGAAAACTGATTTTATTAAACTAAATCCAATGAATAACTATGATTTTTAGCACTATGCAGTAATTAGACCTTTTTAAAATAAATCTTTAATAACCAAAACATTTTTGACCAATTTCTCAGTCCTCTTCAGTTGTTTATCAAAAGAAAAAAAAAAAACAATAGAATATTCATAAATCTTTAAATTTGATTTTTTGTTAGTTATATAACAGTTTTCTAAAATTTTGCTAATAATTTTATAAAGTTGTTTATAAAAATAAAAATTTATTTATGCATTTATAATAACAGTGATCTATAATTTATTTTTAATTAAGTACAGTAATACCCCACTTAATGTGAAGGATGTGTTCCAAATTTTCATAATATTAAACAAAATAAAATTAAACAGGGTATTCTGATCTTCAATCCATATATTTAAAATTCGTTCCATTTTGATCATTTTTGTGTTACCAATTCCGAGTTATTTTTGCAGCATTTAAAGATGTCGAAGATTGTACAGCTGTTTTAATTTTTCATCATTTTTTACAGAAAAATATTTAAAATTTGAATAACGTTAAACAGGAAAATGTTAAGCAGGGTATTACTGTATTCCTATGTTGTAGGGATCTCTATGCTGTATTGTTCATTTATAATGTTTTTATTTTTTGATCTGTATAATATTGTTATAGATTTTTCAAACAAGTTATTTTCTTGGTTAAAAATCGATTTTATTACCCTTGCATTGTCCCAGCTATATATAATCATTCTTAGCATGTTTTGTTAAGGGCAGTTTTCATTTTGCCTTGTGATATATCTGTTTTGTATTCCTTTATTTGATTTTCTAAATTTCTTTTTGTGTAGCCAGTATATTCTTTGGCTTTATTTAATGTTTTATTAAAACTAGGATGTTTAGACTTCTGTTTATTTAACTTTCACATATTTATCTTTTTCATTCCTTAATGAATTAAATAATGTTTTGTTTCTGTTATATGGTAGTTTTATTTTTTTGCTTTTTAGCAATTGTTTTTATTCTTTTCATTCTTTTTTTAGTATAAAATTTTAAAATATTTATTGTTGTTGTCTTCTCCTCCTGTTATATTTTTTTTCCTCTCTGTTTTGATTTTGATGAAAGTTTTATGTATACAGGAATACCCCAGAGTTACGTCACCTTCAGTTCCAGACAGGTGCCGTAAATTGAAAATGTCCGTAAATCGAAGTATTCCATTTTTTCACTTATCAATGTATTTACATGCAATATCAATTATGTAATAATCATTTATTAATTTCTTTATCCATAACTGACATAAAGAAACAGTAAAAATTTACAGAAAGTGATATACTGTACTTATCCACACGTGCTGACTAATAATTCAAACATGGCGGCAAAAAATATATAGACGACCCCTGGAGGTGAGAATTGGCAATACTTTTTCTCCCAGAAAAAAATGGAAATTTGCAATTAACCAATAAGGGCTCAATACAACAATATTACATGATATTAACAGTAAAATGGAAATTTGCAATTAACCAATAAGGGCTCAATACAACAATATTACATGATATTAACAGTTTTTTTGAAATTTAGTTGTTTATTTTTTAACTATTTTGGCAAACTGGCATAGTAATAAAACAGCCTGATGATCGATGAACGCTGAAAACATTTGATCGCATGACCGATGGCCGTGCATACAATTCCTCATATAAGGTGGCCCCTAGATAGTCAATAATATTGCGCAATATTATTGACTGTCTAGGCTTAGTATTGAAGTTTGTGCA